>CM077164.1:11125607-11184934 GCA_039583875.1 Platanthera guangdongensis
GAGAGGTCGCCTGTGAAGATCGCTAGACGCGCCCGGTTTACAAGCCGGCGAGTCAAACCGCCAGACCGCGCGGTCTCAACCGCCAAGACAGACCGCCCGGTCACCAACTTCACACTCTACATGATATTGTTGCCTTTGCGGAACTAATGTTAGGGGAAACGCAATATTGAACTGATTTACAGTGAACTGGAACCCAGTTCACTCCTCATCACCTCCCCCAGCGACGACTACACGTGGGGATCTCACCTTGAACTCCACCGGTAACACGACCTCTGAGCCATGAGAGAGCTTAAAGGGGGTTTCCCCGTGGCCGTGTTGGGTGTGGTTCGCAAGGCTCAAAGGACGGAGGGGAGCTGCTCCACCCAGCCACCCTTCTGAGTCTCCACTTTCTTTTTTAACAAACTCACAATAATCTTATTTGCGGCCTCCACCTGCCTATTTCTCCTGGGGTGATGGACGGACGCGAAGCGAAGGTCGATGTCCAACTGGCCGCAGAAGCTGGTGAGCTTATCACTGGCAAACTATGACTCATTGTTCGTGATAGTGGCCAGGGCAATCCATGTCGGAATGATCTCTCCCCAAATGAGATTTCTCACTACCTGTGAAGTGGTTTTTGCCAATGCCTTAACTTCCAGTAACTTGGGGAAGTAGCTGATCATGATTAAGAGGAACCTCATTTTCCCATTGGCCTGTGGTAAAGGGCCCACCAGGTCCTTTCCCCAAATTGCGAACGGCCACGACATTGTGATCGTCCTATGCCTCTGTGCTGGTAGGAGTTGAAGCGGCGCGAAGAGCTGACACTTCTTGCACTTCTTTGCATACTCTGCCGCATCCCGGCTGATTATCGACCATAAGTAGCCTTGTCGTAACACCCTCTTTTCCATGGTCCGGCTCCCGAAGTGACTGTCGCACTTCTCGGAGCAAACCTCTTCCAAGACTCTAGGGACCTCCTGCTTGGTGACACACCTTGCCAAGAGTCCTGACAGGGTCTTCTGATATAAGTCTTCTTCGTGAAGCAGATAGTAGGTTGACTTGTACCTGATTTGCCTCTTGTCTGGGACATCATCTGGCAAGTACGGCCCTCATGCCAGGGGAACGATGGCGGAGTTGTTTCGGCAATCAAAATGAAAAAGGTGAGCTGAAGGAGATCGTCCAAGAATCTCTTGGATGGACACATAATGAATGGAGAAGGTGCAAAACAGACCAATAGACCTTTTCCAGATACCTCTGGAGAGTTGGTTCCCTCGTCTCAAACTCCTTTTTGACCTGAGATGCCACCACCATCGAATCAGTCGCGACCTTCACATCCTGGATCCCCAACTCCCTTGTCAAGCGGAGCCCTGCTATGATAGCCTCATACTCGACTTGCTTTTTGGTGAGAGGGAAGTGGATGAAAACTGAAATATTCTTGCTGTGATTTATGGCATGAAAGTGTGCCTAGAATTATACACTTTAACCAGGTCTTCACAGTGACTACATTAAGAAACTCACATAACCTTAGGAGTAAAGAGTGTAGTGCTTCTTCCCTGAATGTTTACAGCTTGAAAATATGAAGCTAACTTTATTTTGTGATGGTGATTTGAGCAACGGTTCATGTTAATTTCTGCTCCATGAGTTTGTTTTGCCACTCCATGAGGTATGACCTCAACTGGAACAATCCACTCCATGAGTTTGTTTTGCTACGCCTGCAAAGAATTTGGGGCGCAGATTAAATAAGAAGAGAGCATAAGAATGACGTCGAATCATGTTAATTTCTGCTGAAAATATTTATTTTAGATTCAGTAATGCTTATAGAATTGCTAAGATTACATGATGTCTGGTAGCATGGCTGCTTCAATGCTTGGTCATCTGCAGGTGGAATTTGGCCGAAGATAATTTCGCAGCTCTGGTCCTCAAAATCTGAAATTGGAATCAAGCACACGGTCCAAGTAAGCCACAAATCTTACTTGTTCAGCAGCACTCCTATAAAGCTTTCATTTATGATCATGGAAGTTATTCAAAATGATTTGCATTGAAATATTTAGTAAATATGATCACATGTTATGATAACAAACAAAAATTGATGGTGCTACTAGCTAGACTCGGTCAATTACTTTCTCATTGTCGAAAGATTAAGTAAAACATTATCAGTGGGACTGGTTTTTGATGCAATAGATTCATGCCCTCCTTTTGATTACTTTTGACGAGCCCCATCTCTTGAGTACTTGTGCCGAATGCTTCTGCCCTGGGCCCGCTCAAGTGGCCTAAATACAAGTGGAAATAGTCGTTTTTGGAATGCTAATTCAAATTCAAGAGTTCATCATATTGTTACTTATGCGTGTCGATTGTCACCTCGCTTAGAGCAATGTTATGATTATAGGCAACAGGTTCACTGCATAACCAGCAAACTATTGGAGACTGTAGGGGTTTCAGAAGGACTGTGCGCTTGTGTGATTACTTTATCAGCTCTTCTAAACCACAAATCCTAAAATGGCTACTGTTGACTGAGAAATGTGTGCACGTAGTGTTGAGCCCTTTGCATTATTATTTATATGCCTCAAATTCAATCTCGTCTGGAGATTCCCAATCCTGTCATTGTTTTGCGCCCATGCATCATATGACACCGCACTTGAAGACAATCCGTGTGGTCTTTTGGGGATTTTGTGTCATACAGAGTTGTTTATAAAACTCCTTTTATTTAGGGTTTGGTGAACACGAAATTCTTAGGGCTTTCTCTCTTGACCATCTCTATACTTCATCTAGTGAAAAGATCCGCCGATGCCCGTGAACGACAACCATCTTAAGGTGAACCACATAAATCTTGTGTTTCCCGCGTTGTTCTTTTTTTCATTTTTGCCTGATTCCATAAGCAGGCATGTTCTAGCTATATCTCTTCAGAACAACTATTCTCTATGCTCGATGAATTTACGTTCATTTTTCTGCACGGAGTAAGGGGCCCTGAATCCGAGCTTTCGGGAGCGAGGTGGACTCACATGAACAGTTGCTTCTGCTCATCGTGCGAATAATTAAAAGGTGAACACTGAAATTTGGGTTGCTGAGTCCTATCATGTGCCCTAAGTGGTGGCCCTGTAGCATAAGTGGGGGCTATGCTGCTGTGTCAAGACTCCACCTCTAGTGTATGTTACTGTTCATGGTTCCTTTATTCTGGAATCTATTCAAAAATCTGTCCCCACCTCTGTTAGAATCTAGCCACTATAACCATCAGGATTCCATTTTTGTTCAGAAGCTTATTATTCAAATCTTGACAGGCTATCCAGCTTCTTTTCTTATACAATTTTTTGTCCTGCAGATGTTATAATGGCAAAGTAGTTATGTTATGAAAAATTGTTTCTGGTTTCAATCTCGACCGTCCAAATAGCTGAATGGTTGGGATGATGGCCACAGCATCTTTACAGTTATAGCACAATAATTATAAGGATACGTTGGATTATGGTCTTGGAATTGGAGGTTCATTTTTTATTGGAATTAAATCTTAATTTCAATTTTTAAACTCAAATTTTCTCAACTAAACAAATCTTAAACGACTGTGTTGTAGCGACACAACCCACACAATATTACAATTATTGTCTCTTTTGGTTCATCTTTGCTCATAATGAGCTCAACCACATGATTTTTTGTCACGTTCGCAGGTGACTTATGAGCACTTCTCAGAAGGTCACTCATCATAGGGCTACTCTCACTAGAGCATGCTTAACAATAGAATTTCCAACACTACTTCACCAGTTGCTTAGAAAAGACGTCTCTGATATTTGAGGATCTAAATTACTACTCAAGTCCAATAACTTTTTCTCCAATTTCAATGTGCGTTTCAGCTCATTCATGCATCTTCTTTCACCTACTAGCATCTTTTCATCCTAGAGCTTGACATAGCTACTTTGCCTTTGCTTCTCCTTCACTGCCCCCAAAACACTAATCACCAGCTAAACCCTAACATTTTGAACTTTGAATTTGTTGATTATTGTTCCTGAAAGAGATTTTTCTATTTACTTGTGGTTTTGGATAGACCATCAGAAAATCTTACTTGGAACCATGGTGGTGGGAATTCCAAGTCGAGTGCCGACGAATTTCTGTGAAGGCAGCTTGCAGAGATTGATGCACATTCCCGCGCAATTCGTGGCCTCCAGAAACCTGCATCATAGCTGTTTGAACTTGGATACAATTTTGTTTGAAGGTGTTGAATACTTTTCAAAGCCAAGTGTTGAACCTGCACTTTTGAATGTAGACAGCATTCTTCTCTCTTTTTCCATGGAGTTCCGTGTCTCTGACCTTCGACAAAATTACGAAAAACATTAGGATGATGTGTTTGATCGATTGGTTTTATATGCTCTCAATGAAGATTATCGTCGCTTAAGGTACGTGAGAGTATTTGTTCGGGTCGCACGTGATGTATTAAGATTGTGGGGGTCATACCAAGGCTCTGTTTGGCGTAGTTTTTTTTTGCTCTTGTGAGTTTGGACAAAAACGCTGCCATCATAAAATGTGTGTTTGGCATGACTGAGGTTATGACCGTCACCAAGAAAAGAAAATTAGTTTTGAACATATTAATAGGTGAAGTTCGTTAGGTGAGGTCGGGCATTCTCGAACGATAGTTTATAATCACCACATTCACGACCCTCACTACCGCCAAACTGAGCCCAAGTTTGTTGGGTGGAAAATGAATGATAGTTTGTTGGGCTAGTAAAGAACAATCCTTACGAAATGGGTAGATGCCACTTACTTTCGTGAATACTATTCCAGGGTCACTCTCGAACTTTTTTAATTTAATTAAATATAAAGTTAGTCAGCGTTTATTAATATATTTTTTAAAAGATTTATTAATGTCAATTTTTACGATGAAATAAAAATATGAATGTTTAGCTTAAAAATAAGGCTCCCTCATCTAAAGAAATTCATTCTTTCTTATGCTCAAAATAATTTTTTTTATGACGGCTATAATCATTGTCATGTCAAATATAAATTCTATGATGGTGGTCTTTTTGTCCAAACTCCAAAGTCACTAAAGCAAAAAAAAAGTCGTGTCAAATGAAGTCTAAGGTTTTGTTTGAGGGAATTTATTTTTACCAGTCAAGCGGTTACGATCGCATGTACTCAAACGAGCCTTAGATTCCGTTTGGCACGACGGTAGAGGGCCATGACGGTAGAGGTCATGAATGCAGTGATTATAAACCATCTTCCATGAATTCCTTATCTGGCCTGAGAAATTTCAACCACTTTTTATTCAAATCTAGTTTTCTTTTCTTTTTTCTTGGTGGTGATCATAATCATTATCTTGCTCAACATGCATTCTATGATGATAAACTTATGGGGGCAAAAACACTCAAACAGAGCGTATTGGCACGGTGGTGGCGGTCGTAAATACATGGATTGAACCGTCATTTGTTAAAGATCATCTAACAAACATCATCTCTGAGTTGGCATTAAACAAATGACAATTTAATCTTCATATTCATGACCGTACCACCTTGCCAAACGGAACTTAATATGTAGTTCTAAACGAGCTTAACCATTTCACAAAAATAGAAATGAAAAATTAGGAGGAAAATGAATTATGAAGTACCTTGCAGGGGCCCACCAACCAAGGAAAAAATATTGTCGTGAAGCTCGCAAAAAGCTCTCGTGAAAATTTTGATGGGGCTAGAAAGCTCCTTATCTGCTGCACACAATTCAAAGTATCATTAATTTTTTAAAAATATTTTTATTTCTTATAGATTGAAAGCTTTACAAATAATATATTATTGTTGCGGATTAACTCGGCGTCCCGGCCGGGCCGGAATATTTGTACCGCCTTAGCTCTCGAAACAGTCAAAAGAGTACGTTAATTGTACACAAGCAGTCTTAACATGGAGAAACCCCTCAATTGGGTAAAAAACCACGTGACTTAGTGGTGCGCATAAAGCCCGGCGGGCCCGGGCTTTTCCGAACCGGGCCCGGGCCGGGCTTAAAACTGTAACCGGGCCGGGCCGGGCCGAGCTATGCTCCCTGGGGGGGGGGGGGGGGGCCTGGTAAGGCCTCCCAGGCCAGCCCGGGCCCAGGCTAAGGCCCGCCCGGTTATTTTTTAAAAAAAAATTGTTTTTTTATTTTTTTTTATTCATAAAAAAAATCAAAACATATGATTTACAAAAAATAAAAAAACACAACATCGCAATATTGAAAAATAAAATTTTTATTAATGTAACGAAATTATACAAATTTAGAAATGTGCAAATATACAAAATTTGGAAATTCTAAATTATTAAAAATTACAAATGACAAAAATTCTAAATTATTAAAAATTACAAAATTACAAAATTACAAATGACAAAAATACAAGAAGTTGTCTAGTTTAAGTTGATCGCGTCCATCTCGTCTTCCATGTCCGACGAGCTATCCTCGATTGCTGCTTCCTCTTCATCGCATCCAGGTGGTCCTTGTAGCATATGCAGATCTCGAGCGATTCTTTGCTTAGTCGACTTCTCCGCTCGTTCAAAACTCTGCCACTAAGAGAAAAAAGCAGACTCCGAAGCTATCGTGATAGCTTGGATCGTTATTAAATCTCGGGTCATATAGGCCATAATAGGATAAGTATTTACTTTAGCTTTCCACCATTTTAAAATATCGAAATTTTCTAATTCGTCCGTGTACATAAAATCACGAAATTGTGTTTTTGTGTATAACCCTAATTCATTTAAACTACTAGATGTTGTGCGCGCTTTTTTTCCTAGAAGCTAACTCTAACATTTTATTTTTAAAACTACTAGATGTTTTGGTTGCGACACATCCTCTCGGGGCCGCGATCCGTATAAATTATCGTAATAATTATAACATTCAGTAAAAATAGTGTTAAAACTTAAAATACTTAGATTATCTAAATCTGAATCACTTAGATTTATGTCTATATTGTTATTTATTTCTTCAATAAAATTTTTTACGTCGTCTACGCCGAAAGAGAATTAAAAGCGACGGCGCATGAAAACATAACTGAGATTTTTCTATAATATTTTGAAAATTTTCTTTCCATTATTTCTATTAATTCGCTCCATCCGGCGTGTTGTTTAAAATAATTTAATTTTTGTGAAATATTAACAATATTTTCAATAACTAGCGGGCTAGTAGGATAATATACGTCCGATAAACTATTTGTCGCCGTATAAAAAACTTCTAATAAATCCATGTAATGTTTTAAAATTGTTCAATCAGACTCGGTTAATTCATGTTGACCTAACAAAGTATAAAATTCTATTAGTAGTGTTTTTGGCGAATCGCTCATTTTAACATTATATACGTAGAGTTCCATCTAATTGACATGTCAAATAGAGGTTTCAAAAATTTTTGACCTTGCCCAGTTACGAATTTTTTAAAATCTTGACGTCGTTGTTTAGAACTATAAATAAATGGTAACATTAAATGTATTTTATTAGTGTATGGTTCCATATACGACAAATTATCTTGTACTACTAAATTTAAAACGTGACACGCGCAATGAGAATGAAAAAAAGCGACGTTTAACATAGGTTTCAAATCACGTTTTAACCACTCAATTGAGGTGGTATTATTTGTGGCGTTATCGAAAGAAATACTCATAATTTTATCTTTTATTTTAAATTCGCGCACACATTTTGAAATTATTAAATAAATCGCCTCACCGGTGTGCGAGACTTCGAAACTTTCAAAACAAATTATTCGCTTATTTAGATCCCAGGAAATGAGATCGACCCAATGACACGTTATAGACATATACAATAATCCTAATTTTATACTACTTCTCCAAACGTTGCTCGTTAAACTCACTCGACCCTCAAATTTTTCAAAAAAATTAATTAAAGTTTGTTTTGCTTCTAAATAATATTTAAGTGCGTCGCGCCTAATTGAAGATCGACTAACTTGGTGATATTTGAGTTGTAGCACTTGGTGGATGTACTTAGTTTTTTCTTCGTTGTCGTAGTGGCTGAAAGACAACGAACTTCTGATGATGTTCTTCACCTACAGCTCTCGCTGCCGACCTTGATCGTACGTCCAAATTTGTCCGGATGCCGATAATTGCGCTGGGTCGACTCGGGAGGAGCTTGTTTGGCTGCGCAAGACTTAACGGGTCTTGCGAGTGTCGAGTTGCCAGCGATCAAAAGTAATTTCGAGCACTGTTTGCACCTCGCCTTTTGCTCCGCGCCGACTTGCACTAAGTCGAAATATCCCCAAACCGGCGCCGTACGCTTGTGCTCCACCACTTCATGAGCGACAGATGATGAAGAAGACGTCTGCGTTGAGGACATATTCGAGAGAATAGAGATTAGAGAGAGAGAGGGTGGGGGATGAGGGGGTAGAAGAGGGAAAAAAGGAGGGGGGTTTATAGTTTTTTTTTAAAAAAATATATA
Organism: Platanthera guangdongensis; assembly: GCA_039583875.1. NCBI lineage: Eukaryota > Viridiplantae > Streptophyta > Magnoliopsida > Asparagales > Orchidaceae > Platanthera > Platanthera guangdongensis. Next base: position 11,133,956 of record CM077164.1, read on the forward strand.
TATATTTTTTATGGGCTGCAAATAGCAGCTAGACAGCTATTTGCAGCCCATGTGGCAGTCAACGGCTCTACGAGCCGTTGGAATTTGGAAACCAAAGGCTCTAAGAGCCGTTGGTTTCCAACGGCTCTAAGAGCCAGCCCGGGCTTTTCCAGTCCGGGCTAAGTCCGGTAACCGTCTTTGCCCAGCCCGGCCCGGGCCGGGCACCGGGCCGGGCATTTGACCGACAATGGGGTCCAGAAGGGCCCCATGGCCCGGCCTGGGCCCGAGGCGGGCTTGACCCGGGACCGGGCCTATCGGGCTTTTCACAGGGCCGAGCCGGGCCGGCCCGGTGAGCCCGGTTTTTTAGGACACCCCTAACGTGACTTGATCTGTGCCAGTCAAAATCCACTATTTCCTAGCGGTTACAGCTGGTTTGTGAAGTCGAGGGTGACAGGCTACCTCTCGTTACAATTATGGGGTGAGAGAATACTTTGCACACGGCGGACGACAGACCGTCGCAACAGGAGTTGTTACAAATAGCGTTTTGCACTGGTGGTATTCGGATAGCGGCTTGCCGATTCTGGATGGAGGCGAAACACTTGGTCTTGCAGTTGCAAAAGCCGCTTGGAACTTGAATGATATGGCTTCGTCGGGTGGCTTTGACTTGACCCGCTTGTGGCTCGGGTGTGACTCGGAGGTGGCTCGTAGGAGGAAATTGACAGAGCTTCGATCTGAGAAAGAAGAATACTTGGAAGAGAAAGATGAGAAATGAGGATACCTGTGGCTCTTTTTATAGGCTCCAGGTGTTGGTTATGGTGGTTATGCGGTGATCCGCACACCATAACCATCATCATGATTATTTTTAGTATAATTTTAATGCGTGTATTTCGCTATTTGGAGACCGTTATAAATAAAATAATAAAATATTAATTAAATTCCCTCCACTAACCCGGTGGTTAGTGGGGGGTTACGCGCGAATTGAATGGCCGAAGAAGCTCCCCCCTGATCGGACGGCGGGAGCGGGCCTCCACGGGCGGCCGGGGAACTTGCCGCCAAGTTCGCCGGCGAGGGGAGGGTCGCCGACGGAGGGCGGGGAGGAGTGGCTGCTCGCGGCCGCTCCGACGGTCGAGTGAGGGAGCGGCCCGGGCGGTCGCCCCCTTGGCCGCTCCAGCAGCCAAGAGAGGGAGTGGCCCGGGTAGCCGAGCGAGGGGGCGGCCGCCCCCTCGGCCGCACTGGTGCCTGCGCGAGGCCCTCCCCCCCCCCCCCCCCCCCCCCCCCCCCCCGCCCCGGTCGCTCTCTCAGCCGCGGCCGGTGAACATGGGCGGGCGATCGTCGTCTGGGGAGGAGGCCAGAGGCCCGCCGTCGGCGAGGCGCAGCGGTTTCCCCATTATGCGTAGTGGGATCGGGGCGCGGTGATCGCGCGCGTGGTCAAACCCATGATCCCACTCCTTTTGGGTGGAGATCATGGGGGTGTGGCTATGTGCACACCTATTTCCTATAAAATGGGGTGTTGTGAAATTGGGACCGGATCCGCGACTACGGTGGTTCGCCGCGGATCTAGCAACGGAAGCTAATCTGAGCAATACTATGATAAACGAAATTTAAATCCAAAACCAAGCACAACCAGACGACAAAAATAATTACGTGGTTCGGAGTTGGGACTCCTACTCCACGGGGAGAGCGCGCCAGAAAGATCCACTAAAACTGATGAGGTTACACAGATACAACCAGAGACCAAACAGATACGGTCGAACAACAAAGGAAAACCAAAGAACCCAAAAACTTGAAGAACCGATATCGCCGGGCGATATCGATGTCGCCGGGCGACAGCTCCTGTTCTTCTTCCCCGATGGATCTGTCGTTCCTGCACCTGTTGTCGCCGCCTGGAGCTGTCTGCCGCCGCTGGACAGAGCCGCCTCCACCTGAATCCTCCTGCTACTGCCGCCTCCTGGAGCTGCCTGCCGCCGCTGGACAAAGCCGCCTCCGCCTGAGTTGAGCCCGATGCGCCGCCTCCGCCGCAGCACGCCTGCTGCCGCCGCCGCCGCGCCTGGTCTGAACTGGAGTTGTCGCCGCTGCCGCCGCCTGAACACCTCTCGATGGCGCCTGTAGATCGCCGCTGCAACACGCCTGTCGCCGCCTCTGATCCTCCTGCACTGCGAGGTCCGCTCGCCGCCGCTGCCGCCGGAAACCGCCTCCACAGAACCTGCTCTCACACTCCTCACTGGTGGCCAAAAAATGGATTCCTCTCTGATTCTTGCTTTTTTTGAAACGGCAAGAGCGAGCTCCTATTTATAGGATCAAGATCAAATATCAAATTAGGAAGATGATCTCCTATTTAGGAGATTGCCTCATTTTTCCTCATAAAGATATTCCAAATATAGGACTCCTCCAAAATTAGGAATTATGGAGACACACGGATTGATGAGGTGTCATAATCCTATAATTAAATATCCTCTTATTAATGATCTTCCTAAATAATATTCCTAAATAGGTTTAGCCTGGATTAGGAATTGTGGTCTCCCACGGATCGATGATGTGTCGCGATCTCGACGATCCGGTCACGTGGATCGCGGAGGTGTCATAATCTCAACAATCTCCACCTTGACGCCTCACGCGATGAACACCACCACGAACTCCACCTCGAAGCCTAACAAACGTATCTGAACCTCCAACCTGGATCTCCCCTACTGGCGACTACAAGCCCCCTCTCCCTGGGGTCCTCACGATCAACATGCATCAGTCTGAGTCAAGTCAAGACCGCTCTTGAACTTGACTTCTCTCACTGATTTCTCTCGCATGCTCGTAACATTTTCCTCCGTAGATATCTCCCGCAACTCCACACCTCCACCTCCAGTGAACTCCCTCGACTCCTGATGGCGCACACCACTGTGCAGCTCCACCTTCTTCTGAGTAAACCTGAGTTTCTTGGTGGGACTCCTGAGCCAGATGGCTCCCCTTGCGGTGCCTGGGTACTCCTGAGATGACTCTCTACCCGTCTCCTCTACGGCTGCGAAGATTCTACCTCCGCCAAGGTCCTCTCTCCGAGCACACGCCCTAGCCACGAATCCTGCCCCGCTCCTCCGCTGGTCCTTCCTAGCCTTTCCCTGAGAACGATCTCTGCTCTCTAAAGCTCTATCAAAGGAACCGCGATCTGAGGAGATCGCCTGAAATGCATACGCTACTGTATCCTGAAGCTCGAGAGACGGTGTGACCTCTCTCCTCGCATTTCCCTTGGCAATCGTGGTGCCAATCAGTCTATAGAGCGATCCAGAACGCTCTCCTCTCAAAACTGTCTGCGCGCCTCTCCTGACCTCCAAATATCCGCCGTTGCCGGTATAAGAATACCCGGCAGCCTCCAGAGTGCCTAGAGAAAGCAAGCTCTTCCTCAACTCGGGCACATACCGAACGTCGGTGAGGGTCCTAACCACTCCATCGAACATCCTAATCCTGATGCTCCCGACTCCAGATATCTCGCACTCTGACCGGTTCCCCATCCGAACACGACCACCTCCACAGTGCCTAATACTGGAGAACCATTCAATGTTCGGGCACATGTGGAACGAACATCCTGTATCCATGATCCAGGAATCTGTGGTCTCACCGCTGGGTGAAATATGAAGAACGTCGGCGTCGTTCTCATCCTCGGATGCCACCGCAGCCTGATGTGGCTCATGCGTCTGTTCTCTAAACTTCCTCTTCGGGCACTCATTTTTCCAGTGCCTCTCCTCCTTGCAGTAGTGGCATTTTGTATTCCTGCCCCCGGACTTAAACCTAAGTCGGTCTTCCTCCTTCCCTTTTCCTCTCGATCTACCCCGGGTGGGGTCCTTGCTCTTCACGAATAGGCCCTCGTCGGCTCTAGGGCTCGACTTGCTTCTCGTTTCGTTTGAGAGCAGCGTTGTCATCACTTCTTCCATCTTCAGGGTGTCCTTCTCATACAGGATCGTGGTGACCAGATGATCGAAGGACTTCGGCAATGAAGACAACAGGAGAAGAGCCTGGTCTTCCTCCTCGACCTTAATGTCCATACAACGCAACTGAGAGATAAGTTTATTAAACGCATTCATGTGATCAAGAAGCGGAGTGCTGTCCGACATCCTCAAGCTGTAAAGTTGTTTCTTTACGTATAGCTTATTCGTGAGGGATTTTGACATATAAAGCTCCTCCAACTTCTTCCACAGATCCGATGTAGTCTCAGCATCGACTACATTATACATAACCTCATCGGCCAAGCACAACTGGATTGTGCTGATGGCCTTCAGATCTAGCTCATCCCACTCGTCGTCCTTCTTCCCAGACTTCTCCTTTCCGAGGAGAGCCTTATGAAGACCTTGCTGGACGAGAACCGCTTTGGCCCGTTTCTGCCACAGACCAAAGTCAATTTTGCCGTCATACTTGGGGACTTCAAATTTTGTTGTCATTATTGCTCACCGGGGTCCGAAGGGTCGAACCTCCCTCTGATACCAATTGTTGTGAAATTGGGACCGGATCCGCGACTACGGTGGTTCGCCGCGGATCTAGCAACGGAAGCTAATCTGAGCAATACTATGATAAACGAAATTTAAATCCAAAACCAAGCACAACCAGACGACAAAAATAATTACGTGGTTCGGAGTTGGGACTCCTACTCCACGGGGAGAGCGCGCCAGAAAGATCCACTAAAACTGATGAGGTTACACAGATACAACCAGAGACCAAACAGATACGGTCGAACAACAAAGGAAAACCAAAGAACCCAAAAACTTGAAGAACCGATATCGCCGGGCGATATCGATGTCGCCGGGCGACAGCTCCTGTTCTTCTTCCCCGATGGATCTGTCGTTCCTGCACCTGTTGTCGCCGCCAGGAGCTGTCTGCCGCCGCTGGACAGAGCCGCCTCCACCTGAATCCTCCTGCTACTGCCGCCTCCTGGAGCTGCCTGCCGCCGCTGGACAAAGCCGCCTCCGCCTGAGTTGAGCCTGATGCGTCGCCTCCGCCGCAGCACGCCTGCTGCCGCCGCCGCCGCCGCGCCTGGTCTGAACTGGAGTTGTCGCCGCTGCCGCCGCCTGAACACCTCTCGATGGCGCCTGGAGATCGCCGCTGCAACACGCCTGTCGCCGCCTCTGATCCTCCTGCACTGCGAGGTCCGCTCGCCGCCGCCGCCGCTGCCGCCGGAAACCGCCTCCACAGAACCTGCTCTCACACTCCTCACTGGTGGCCAAAAAAATGGATTCCTCTCTGATTCTTGCTTTTTTTGAAACGGCAAGAGCGAGCTCCTATTTATAAGATCAAGATCAAATATCAAATTAGGAAGATGATCTCCTATTTAGGAGATTGCCTCATTTTTCCTCATAAAGATATTCCAAATATAGGACTCCTCCAAAATTAGGAATTATGGAGGCACACGGATTGATGAGATGTCATAATCCTATAATTAAATATCTTCTTATTAATGATCTTCCTAAATAATATTCCTAAATAGGTTTAGCCTGGATTAGGAATTGTGGTCTCCCACGGATCGATGACGTGTCGCGATCTCGACGATCCGGTCACGTGGATCGCAGAGGTGTCATAATCTCAACAATGGGGTTCATCCCCAACAATTATTATGTACGTGTATTTGATAGATTACTAGAGACGGTGCACAATGATCCGTGCGAGCACGACAACACCTCGGCACGATGACACTTTTGTAGTTTTATTGATTGCAGTTCAAGCAAGAGTCAAAGTACCGCGCTCCCGAAAGATGAGAGTGACATGAGTGTCATTGTGTCTGGGCACTATCATAACTAGGGCAAGGGGGGATACTGTACTGCATTGTGCAGTGCATCATCCAGCGGCTGCGAGTGCATCAGCACTCGTGCACGCATCTCGGCGCGAGTGTTGATGCACTCTCAGCGGTCCGGACGTTTTTGGAGTCTCGGCGCATATTTGAAGTTTTGTGATATTTATGCTTGTTGTAAGCATGTGATGATAGTGTCTCGAGAATGGTGCGTCAGATTCCGGTTTTTTTGTCTTCGTCGTTAAATTCGTTGCACCGACTTTCGTCTACGACGCGAATTTCGTTCAAATCGGATTGTGTTTAGTCTGTATCATTGACTGATTTCGGTATAGAAGACAAATACGAGTTTTTGAAAAATGCCCTGCTCAGTTCTCGAGAAGCCCTTGTTCTGGAGAAATCCTCGATCTGTTCTCGAGAGGCCCTCTTCAGTACTCGAGAAATCCCTCTATTGTCCTCGGGAAGTACTGCATATTCTGTTCTCGAGAAATCCTTAGTTGTTCTCGAGAAGTTCTGCCAGTTCTCGAGAAGTCCTGTGTTGTTCTCGGGAAATCATATGTTGTTCTCGAGAAATCCGAAATTTCTTCTCGAGAAGTCCGATTTTGCTCTCGAGAAATCAGAAGCTCTTCTCGAGAAATCCAGGTCCCTCTCGGGAAATCCAACGTCGCTCTTGAGAAATTTGTAGTTCAACTCGAGAAATCCCTCTATTGTCCTCGGGAAGTGCTGCTTATTTCTCGAGAAATCCTTCTCTTGTTCTTGAGAAAGCCTTTGTTGTTCCCGAGAAGCCTTCTTCAGTACTCGAGAAATAGATACATTTTACTCGAGAAGTTTTCCTCATTTCTCGAGAAGGCCTCTTCAGTACTCGAGAAATCCATAATTCATCTCAGAAAATCCGGTTCACCGACCCCTGTTCGTTCTCTTAAGTGTAATAATTTTAATATTATATTTATTATATATATATAAATACAATTCTCTTTCTTCCTCTTCATTTAAGCCGACCTTCTTCCTTCCCGTTGTTCCCGAACCAGAGAGGCGTGAGCGAGAGAGAGAAAGTCGTTCGTGAATCTTCCGATGGCCACCGACGGTGCTCCGGTGCTCGAAATCTTCAACCGAATGTAGATCCAGAAAGCTCTCAACGAGGGCTATGTCATCGTGGTAAAACTTTCCCCATTTCTTGAGTTTTTCTCGTTATGGTTTTTGGACCTAACTTATATTTAGGCCATTTTTGCTTAGATTCTGACATCTCCCGCCTTTCTTAGCCCCGATCTACGACGAGGTGCCATTTAGAGGCCTTTTCCGGCAAAACAAAGGCAAGTTGTGGTTTTTTTCCCTCCTCTCCTCTTTCAATCTTGATGGAATTGCTAATCTTCCTTATTTAGTGATTTTATCATGATTATCTTTCTGATTAATAATACTGTTTTAATCTTTTACATGAGATCCACTTGTATTATTAAGTTCTTGCTATGATAATTCAATTTTGTAGCGTTGTTAATGATTTTGATGATGTGTTTAAATCATTGGCTTTTAATTGTCCCTAACCATCATATAAGACGTGCTAGAGTATATTTAAGGTCTTGAATCTTTCCAACAGGTTGATCAACTGTTTCCAAAATCTAGCGATGTTTAGTAGAATCCGATGTGCCAAGTCTTGAGATATATCATGAGTTTTCTTGGTTGCGAGAGTTGTGGACGAAACCACCTCCACAATGTTTGTTTCCTTTATTAGTGGCTTGTGGAACTCTACCGGGTGTTTTTTGGGTGTCTGTCGGTGTATGGTGGAGTGAATGATTTTCCCGCCACAGTTAGACGGATATTTATCCGTGAGGGTGTGTCCGGATGAGTGACCACCTCGCCCCTGTTTTTAGGTAGAGTTGTCACATGTGGCTAATAAAGTTATGCAAATTCTTCCTTATGATTTAATCATGTTTTCCACCTTATAGCCTTGTGCATCTGGTGTATTTTGATGTACGTGACGATTCACGTAAGTGTTCCTTTCCGATTTTGGTACTTTACTTCTGTAGTTTACTTCAGTAATTTTTGTCTTGGGTTGGTACCTCTTATGACATGTGCTTGCTTTTGTTTAAGTTTTCTGTCATCACATGTACCTTCTTGCTGAGGTATTCTGTCTTTGGAATGCCTCAGCTTTAGAGCAGTAGCAGGTACTGGAGCTCGCTTTGGATTTTCAGTGCAGCAGTGTTGGCTGTGGTTTTCACCTCGCCGTCGCGAGATAGTTTGCCGTTTTAGTTTTAGTTTACCTAGTTCAGACATACTTTTGGTTCTGTGAGTTCGTGTCAGGTTGTTGACGCCCACATAGTTGTTGATTTTTGGACACTTTGCTAGCTGATAGTTGTTTTCTTTCGGATTGTTTGAATTACTTGCTATTTGAGATGTTTTATGCTACAACTGTATGTTAGATATTTTAAGTTTAAAATATAAGGATTTATATTATCATATCATGACATTTTTTTAAAAGATGAACATCATATTTTAAAAATTATAAAAAACTCTTTTCCTACTTATATTAAATTTTGGGGTCTGCACTTAATGTTACGTCGTATGATTGTCATGTAACACTTTGTAACATCATATTCTAAAAGTTATAAAAAGCTGTTTTCCTACTCATATCACGACATTTGGAGTGGATATTAAATTAGCAGCTCACTTTGTAAAAAATATATATATAATATTTTTCTTTTGAATATGATATATAGTTCTTTTTTTGTTTAGGATGTATGAATAGAAAGAGAACTTGCCATGGAGAATATGGCCGGAGGGAACGCTTTGTTGAGAGCTTCTGTAACTATGCTCTGCTGCTCAATGGCTTCATGCCTGCTCGAGATCACCGCCGCCGCCTCCACCAGCCCGTCATATCCTCTTTCCTCCTTCCTTTTCATCCTCCCTTCAAACACGTACATCAACATATATTTAGAATAACGAGTGACAGGCTCGAGGCTCTGACTTTACGGTCAGCCGCGACAGTATCCTAACTACTGTAATCGTACACAGGGCACCCAGTGCCCCACGGTACATTGATTTGATCCATGGTGCTCCCGCCGCTCGCAAACCCTAGAGCCTTAAAATTTCGCCCGTCCCTCATTTTTGTCGTTTTTACAGGATTTGTGATTGGCCGAGAGAGCACATTTTTTTATTGTAGGTAGATAGAAGATTTTTCAATAAAATTGAGTAAAATTGGAAAGTGAATGTTTAACGAAAGATTGTTTTTCCCATGTATGTCTCACCAGAAGTAGCTCGGAGGATGCTCGTCAAGTAGTTGATGGCGAGGAGGTCGAACCAGCTGTCGTCGTGCTTCGTCTTCTTCTCCAGCATCGCCGTCACCCCTGCATCCGGCTTGGCTGGCTGCGGGGTTCTGCGGCATGCTCCGGCGACGGTCGACTCTGTTCTTGCCGCGGTGGTGAAAGGCTTGCTTTTCAGCATAATTGGGAGTGGCCATGGTTGCCTGCGAGGGGTTAATGGGAAGGGGACGAAGCCAGATCCATGCTGAAGATGAAGCAGACAAGTTTCCATTGTTTGTTATGCGCCGAAGGGAAGAATGTGTGGCTCTGTTTTCTCTCTTTAATTTTTTTAAGTGAATGATATTTATGTGTGTGTGGACTGTTGAGTGTGGTGGGTTTTTTATAGAGTGAAGTCAACCACTTGCTTGCAAGTTGGTCAAATGTTGAACCTTTCTCTAATATAAATGAAGATTTCGATGAACAAATAAAAAAAATTCCAAGCAATTTGATGGGGTTTTCACTGAGATTTTTTCAAGTCAAATCAATAAGACAATCGGTCAAAAACATTCAAGCAATACGGCCCAATCGAACAAACAACGCTTGTGAAAGCAACGCCCTTTCAAAGGGTCTGAAAACAACCCGAAAGGGGAATAGAAACAAGCGTGTTTAGATGCCGCACAAAACCCGCACCCACGCGCAAGCTCCCGGGGGCGAGCACCCGGGCATCCCGAATGCGGGCTGACGCGCACGCGCTCCGCTCGCTCACGCTCTAGAGGCAGTCGCATCTGGCAGCTGTCGCTGCCTACGACCGTCATCGAGCAACCTGCCCGAGCGGCCCGGACCATCCGGGGGACACATCTGTCATTTCGTGAAAAATAGTGATCCAGATGACTGGAACGGAGCGACGTCATTTGTCAACTCAAGTTCCAGTCAAGTACAATTATTAGCACGTTCTTCCAAAAAACTATAAAAAAGCTCTCAGGTTTTCATTTGAGAAAAAACAACTCAAGAGACTAGTGAGAGTTCTGAGGTTTTCCAACGAGAATGTGAGACTTAAATCGTTTCTCCGTTTGGAATTCGTCATGCTCCCTATCTAACATGCACAATCCCCGGCGCTCACTTGGACGCTTCTGCAAGCTCGGGAAAAGGCACTTGAAAATGCTTCCAGAAAAGAATGCTCATGTGGACGCTCTCATCCAAACTTCCTGGACATAGTTTATTTTTCGTATTTGCTGTACTCAGAGCTTGTAACGGAGCAGTGGCTCGTTACCCTCCGAGGAAACTCACAATACTTATAAACTCAAAACTAAATAGTGAATTTTGGCCCGGCACCTATACAACCAGTGATTTTTCATCCTTTTCGGGTTTTCCACGGTAAAAAAGTCTTACATCATTGCTGCTGGATTTTCATTAACTGTTTGCACGCTCAATCCGACTCCAAGCAAAGGGGGTCCAAATCTCTGCATCGGAGGAAACCGGGTGACCCGCAACAGAACGAGGCATTAATTTTAACATGTTAGATTGGATGTACATTGTTCTAATATAATGTCAGAATTATATATATATGCGTCTTTGATGGTAGTTGGTAGATGTACAATATTATGTTGGCTTCGGATTCTCTCGTACATGAATGCATGATAATTTAGGTTTCGTATGGGAGGACTTTTTTTCACCGCTCAAGCGGTTACGATCGCATGAACCGGACGGTCGTAACTGCTTGATCAGTGAAAATAAGTCCTGCCAAACGGAGTCTCACAGTCGTGACTCGTAAGAGTTTCGCAATAGATTGAATTGAAAGTTAGGGTCCGATCCGGATCCGAATTTGTGAAATTGGCGCAAGCTGCAATGTTATGATGATGGTTTGGATTTATTATATATTGTATGTATTGTATTAATATAAAAGTGTGATTTTATATACAATGGGTGATTTATATTAATATAGAAATTATATTTATATTTTAAATATTAATAATTAGCTCACAAATGTCCCAGGTTGAATAAACTATATATGCTGCAATATTATCAATGTACGTTTCATGCGTATCCTCCATGTGCTTTAATAACATTATACAGTAACCTTCTTGGGCCGTCCAATCTTGGGCTGGGCCGGTTCATGAGAAGGCCTGACTCCGATTCTATATCACATCGTGCTAGCCAGCCCAGCACGACGTGCTATCGAATGGGAGACAGGCCTGCTCATGAGTAGCCCAGCCCGCTGGACAATTATTTTGAAAGGACATAGAACGGCTTTTATTTGTCTAGAAACATAATTACCATTTTTCCCCACTTACAGTACATAATTTATTTTATACTTTTTATTTCATTAAATTTTTTTCTGATGAAAATGAATCTCTATTAAAATGTGATCATATTTATTGATATAAGATTGTGTTTAAAAAATGTCTAATCAGTTTTCAGTTGCGTTCCGCTCTTCACTCGCCATGCTCAAGGGAAGGTGCTCCGCTCAATAAGAGGTACTCCGGCCTCTAGAAAACACTCCGCTCTTCATTGCAAACTCATGAACTCTGCTTTCCACAAGTTGTTTTGCTCTCCCTAAAGAGCCTCGTGCCACTCTACAAAGCACGAAAAAATTTTAGGTGGGTTACTCTCACTTATAAATAGATGCAATATTAAATACCGACCGTTGATCTGATATACTACGACCCATATAATATTAAATACTGACCGTTGATCTATATTTTGATGAATCATGTTATTTTTGGAGAAAATCAATAATTAATATTTAATACTGCATTTAATACAGATTAATATAATGTGTGTGCATTTGATTGACTCTCAAACTAAAAGTAATATAATCTTACCAACTTAAGGAGCGCCCATTAATATGCGAGAAATATAAATTGTTATGTTAATATGATTTTAAAGATTATTAAATATTTTAATAATATTTAATTGATTATATATATATATGATTATTTATTATTTTGAATTCTTAAAAAATAATGACACGTCAGCACTGAAGAAAGACGAAAGATAATTAGTGCTAAACTCCAGAAACGGAAATCTGCACACTTGCTAAGATTTGTAATTATTTTATTTATTATTTTAATGAGAAAAATAAGGTAATTGTTATTAATACCGTAGTTTTGGCTAGTCGTATCATACTTTCTCCTAATTTTTCGTGATTTTTGGAAATACATCTTATACATGTATTTTTAGGAAAAATGTTCAACACGAAAGTTAAAAATCTACAACTTTCGTGTTGAACACTTTTATTAAAAATGCACAAGGCGTATTTCTAAAAGACGTGAAATTTGTGCGTATTTTCAAAGTACGCCTTGTACATTCATTTTTAGGAAAAGTGTTCAACACGAAAGTTGTAGATCTCGTCGAGATCTACAATTTTCGTGTTGAACACTTTTCCTAAAAAAACATGTACAAGACGTATTTCAAAAAACGCAAAAAATTAGTAGAGAGTGTGGTGTGACTAGACAAAACTACGGTGGTGATAATAACAATCACCAAAAACAATGACTAAGAAAATGCAGGTGTAGGTTTCAAGAACTCTCCAAAAATAAACAGATGTTTTAAAAATCCAAATAAATAGTTTACTTATTTTCTTTAATCATAACAAATGATTTCACAACAATTCTACAAAATTTTTTATATCAAAATCAATTTTTAAATATGTATTCTTATAATAACGCGTTAAAAAAACATAGAGCTATGTGAATATTTCTGCCCAAAGTTCATGAGGGTGTTGAACTGCATGGAATTGGAATTTGAAATTGGAAGTTAGAAATTCAATTAAATTCAATTCTTTTGTTTGAATGAATGAAATTGGCTGGAATTTGAAATTTTGTCAATTCCATTGGTTTTCAAATAAATCTAAGACCAATTCTTACCCCTTCTCCTGGGTTTTTGGTGTGTGCCATATTCCTACCCCTACGCGCCCAATTGTGATTACGACTCTTTATGACTCTTGCTATACGACTCGCTCTCTGCTGCCACTGCCAACACCTTCGCCGCCTCCAGCAATCTGGTTGCCCTCTTCAACCTTTCCTTTGTCATCTCGAGTAATCTGTCGAGTGCGCGCGGACATATTTCCATAAAAGTCATATCCACTCGATTTCTAGTCCTAAGATTTGGACATGTAACATAGACAATGACTTTTTCTACTCGTCAAAATTACTTCGTTAGTTTCTACTTGTATGCACCGGCGGTGGGCATGAAAAATGGAAGCTAATCAAATCATTATGGAACGATCGAACATAGTCGAGTTCTACATCGAATCGATCGGTCCACACGGACGGCGCTGATATTCCAAGCTTGACAATTGAGGGCTTTTCGGTTGGGTTCCGTCAAAGACAAAACAAAAATCACACGGGCAAAGGTTGGCTTGGATCCACTGCAGCTCAGGGAAAATTTGTCAATTCAACATGCAACGATTGAGACTTGAGCATTTTATTTAATGAAGATTGAGACATAATATTTGACTATCAAATTTTAATACTACGAGCTCAATATTTTATGGGAAACAGCTTGAATTGGACACAATGTAGAAACAAACAAGAAAGAAGAAGTCTAAATTTTTAATTTGCGTGTCACAATCACGTGGATCTACAGACAAAAATCTACGAATATGAATATGCATACGAATATAGTTATATAAAGTCATTGTCGAATTCATGATTTAAAATTTTTTGGACGAATACTCGCGCCTGCCGTGAAATTTTCTATTTTTTTTGTATGCATCAAAAATCTTTTTAATGAGACTGCGGCGTGATGAGTGTGCTTTATTGAATACTCATGCGATCCTTAGATTGAGCGATTTTCAAACAAATTAAAATATGTGTTTTCATATGATCTCATTTATTATTTAGTTGTACACAGTCATAAACTTTTCCTGAGCACGCATTGAAATTGGCCATCAAATTCCTCTAACCATCTTTAATATAGACTGTAAAGACCTAGGACCGGCCTTAACCCAAAATTACTGGGTGGGCTGCCCTCCGCATCGTTAAAGGTTACAGCTTGCACACCCAACTCACATCTCCGCGCTTATTTCTCTGCAGTGGCAGGTTGTTGAGGCTGAGTTTCAAACTTAGAACCTCTTTGATCGATAAGCAGTTCTTTGACGGGCTCTCATCAATGAGGTTTCAGGTTCGAAACACGGCTTCAACAACCTGCTGCTACTGAGAAACATGTGCAAAGATGCGGTTTGTGGTGTGCGGGCTGCAACCCTTAACAATATCATGGAAGGCCCCAGTAATTCTAGGCCAAGGACGGTTCTGGGTCGTTACATGTTTCCTAGCTATAGTTGAATTTTTTTTATACAAGTATCACAAAATACCATGACATCGTTGAATTCCCATTAGACTAATACTCTTCTCTCGCTCTGATTACCCATTTGACAAAGATAATGCTAAATGCACTGCAAAAAACAAGAGCAACACTATAACACTATAATCAATTTTGAATGACAACCCAAAAAACAATTCCATACACGAATAATTTTGTACACAGACAAGCATTTTCTCAATCCGATATACACTTTTACACCCTGTTCAACATGCATACACACACATATGCTCCTCATTTCATACACACAAAAAAAACATAGGTTAACATTCATACACAAAAGACTTGCACATATATGAAGGGAATTTTTTTTTTCAATCCAAAATACATACACACTTCTCATTTCATACACACAAAACTAGAAACATTCATACACATACACACTCATTAAAAACTTTTCTCAACATTCTCAAAATCCTATTACAAAAAAACATAGGCTTGCAAGGATCTCATACAATTACACAAACTTTTAATTACAAAAACGCTAAACTGGATCCTATGGAGGAAAATTTCTCAACATTGATGCACAAAAAGATTGCGAAAAGAGGATGTTTTTCCTAACATGCAAATCTACATCGTAGAGAAGTATATAAATCATTTTTTCATCCAAGAAAAGGAGAAGAAAGAGTTATTACTCAGCACGAGATTCACTAGAGTCGGCGAGAACAAGTCAGATGCTGTTGATTTGTGACCGAAATGGCAGGCATTGAGCTAAGAAAGAAAGAATGACGAGGATGGTGGTGGTCAGACGGATTTGTGGCAGCTCACGGCGGGGACGTTGTTGAAGGCGTCAACGCGGGAGAAAAATCACGAACCAGGACGAAGGGGGAGCGGCGTGCGTTTGTAGAACAAAAATGCTGAGAAAGTATGCATAAGCGGGATTGGGCTTGTATTAAGATTGCTTAGCTTAATTCTGACCGAGTAGATTAAACAAAGCTTGTGGTAGAAACTACCATTAAGTAATGCTTACCTCATTTTTGATGTACTAGAGTCGTATTGTTCTACTCGTGGGATATTGTAAATATTATTTTGGATGTTTTAGTGGCTCCTCTCGCATTGAGGGAGGGGTGGGAGAGAGCACAAAAATTTTTGATATAACAATTCTCTATTTGGTGATCAAAATCTTCTTTTTTTTACTTATCTAAGGCTTCATTTGAGGGGACTTATTTTCACCGGTCAAGCGGTTAGGACCGCATGAACCGGACTTTAATTATGATTCGGTTTATGCGGTCGTAACCACTTGACCGGTGAAAATAAGTCTCCGCAAACGGAGCCTAAGTCTAAAGAAGTAAATCTTTTTGTAGTTTTACAATATTAAAAGAAATTTTTTTATTTTGATGAAATATTCAAAATTATCAAATATAACTCTATTGTTTATTTGTTTTAATCTAATGAATTAATATATATTATAATGAATTTAAAAAAAAATTAAAATATAATCTTCATTCAAATAATTACATTTTATCCTCAAATTAAAAAAGAAGGATGAAAATCAACAAAATCAAAAAAGTTTTTAGTATAGCTCGTATATGAGAAATTTTTGGGTTCGTTCCCCGTCTCCCGATTTGAAGACGGGCCGTTGCGATGGTGTTGAAGCCAAAATTTGACTTCAACGAATGTTCACAAAATAGGGGCGTAGCCGACTCCTACTTGGCCCAAGCTCCGACCTCCGACCGGTCGTGAAGGATTAGAAAACTGGCCCAAACGCCGCAGCAGGGAGGTCCCATCGCTTACCCGGAAGGTCACAGAGAGCTTCCCCTCCAAAGCCAAAAGCTGGGCTTGGAGTTCCTCAGAAGACCGTGCCAATGAATCCTCTCCCGAGTCTGAAAAAAGGTCCCCTCTGAAGAACCTCTATGGGCTTATTTATAGATTTCAGAATCTGAACTGCAAATAACAAAACTGCTCCGGCCTGAAATTACTGGGATACCCTTGGCTGGGTCTGCCAACAGCCAAACCCCGCTGTTCTGAGGAGCTATATGCAGTCCACCAAGGGTAAAAGGGTAAAAATATCTGGGGTAGAATAGTAAAAACCCCTGCTTTGATAGAAAAGGTTAAAAAACCTTCTTGCCCCCTGGCGAGAGGAAAGGCGCCTGCCGGCGAGAAGGACCCACCGCCAGTCTCGCCGGAGCCTCTCGCCCCTGGAGGTCCTCTTGCTTCTGGGGCCCGCTAGCCTCTGGAGGGGCCCTCTCGCCCTTTAGAGAGCCCATCATCTCGCCGCAGGCGAGTGAGCCTTCTTGGTACCCTTTGCCTGTCTCGTCCTTTTTACTTCTTGAGGGCTCTTTGCGAGCCCGAGGTTGTACACAATCCCCGCTCTTTTTGAGATTACTCTAAGCTCAAAAAGAATGTTCAACCGAGGCTCATTATTCGAGGTGCATTAAAAAACGTATTTATGAGGAATCTTCTGAGGCCCCCACCGGGGTCTATAAATATGTGACTCCTGCCCCGTGCTCCTGATGCCCCGCTCTGCATATTCTTCTTCTTCCCTGTCCTTGAGTTCCTGCGGAATGACTCACAGTCAAAGTTTTCGCGAGCGTCTCGCCCTGGTGCGAGAGCAGCATAAGGCCAACGTGGCTGCTTTCACCTCTTCTCTGGTTCGCCCTCTCGCCCCATCGTCTCGCCTGAAAAAGGCGAAGGCTGGGGGTCCATCACCTGCCGCAGGAGATTTGTCTTGCGTTGCTTTGGAAACCATCCCTGCACCCCACGCGCCTTCCACGGGAAAAGAGGTGGGTACTCGCTTTTATCACTGTTATCTCCGCGACCGGGTGTTCTTTTGCTTACTAATGCTTTTTTCAGAGGGCTCTCGCGGTTCCGCCATCCCCGAAGAGTCCGCGAGATGGTTCTTCTGTCCATGGCGAAGAGCTTAATTCGCTACCCTCATCTACTCCTCCAGCTACTCCCAGCGAGAGGGGGGACGACCCTTCCCCGGCTGCCGATACCTCTCGCCATCCTGGTAAGGGACCCTCCCTCGCCCTTTTGAATCCCCTTCGCTACTCTCACTCTCTCCTGCGAGTGCCTCTTCCACCCTGCCCCTGCACTCCTTGCGCAGATTCTCGAGCCAACTCCCCCATTGAGGAGCAGCCAAAGAAGCTCTCCGTCTCGCCTCCTCTTGTGGACGGGATTGAAGATTATCTGGGCGATCCCTCGGATCCAGTGGAGATGAAGCGGAAGACGGCTGAGCTCTTCCGGAAGCACGCGCGCCTCATTCACTCCTTGACTTTAGATAAACAGGCTGCGGAGAAGCGCATCGAGTCGCTGGAGGGCGAGTGCGCCCGTCTATCCTCTGGAGCCAATGCCGAGCTGGATGCCGACGGCGCCGACCCCGAGGCCCTCATAAATGAGACCGATATGCAGCTCCGCCTCGCGCGACGTGGTCTTAAAGCCATCCGCTCCTTCCACTTGCCGGGTAGACCTCCTCGCGGGGGAGCTCGCGGCGGTCGCTGGGAATGGCGCCCATACTGAAGAATGCCCGTCTTGCTATTCATCTTTTTCTTTTGCTTCTTCTCGCAAGATTTGTAATAATGGTGGTCTCGTAGGGAGCTTGGTCTCCTGCGGGATGATGTCTGGACATATATTTATTATTTTTCTAAGGCTAGATTTTTTTTCTTTAATCTCCTTTTAGTTTATGCTAAAAATTTCTTTATAGTTTTTCATGATTGTGACGGGTCGCGCCGATCGAGGCTTTAGGAGAGAGAAAGTCATCGACTCTTCCTCTCCCCTCCTATTTTCCCGCCCTTTTAATCATTGGCTGATCCTCGGTTTATAAATATGCCTAGCTCGGGATTAGATGTCGCTCTTTCAGCTTCTTCAGTTACCCAAGTTCTTGGCTTTTGACCTCTTCGTCTCGCCGGACTCTTCTCGCCTATTTCTTCCTTCGTCTCGCCGAGGACCAATTCGCCAGAGGAGATGGGTAAGAAGAAGGTGGAGGAGGGTGAGGGGCGCAGCCGCTGCGGGAAGAGGTTTACCGACCATGACTTCCCGCTCGGCAGGCTCCCTCGGGAAGACCATGACAAGTTCGCCCGCGAGTATCTGGCAGAAGGGATCGAGTCGCGTCCCCCTAAGGTCGGCGAGTGCATCAACACGTACTACCCGGGGGAACTCGCCTTCCCTGTCTCGCACTTCGAGGCGGGGTTGCGACTGCCCCTCTGGCCTGAGGTGAAGCAGGCCTTCAAGTACTTTGGTGTCGTCCCGGCACAGTTCAACCCCAACGCGATTTCGGTGTTGATCGCGTTCGCCTGCTACATGCGCCGGGAGCGCATTGAGTTCAGCTTGACGGCGTTCCGCAAGCTTTTCATTTACCACGCCAACGCTGATGGCGTCTCGTATTTCACTGGGCAAGGGCTCAAGGTATGCGAGACGCCTAACAAGAACCATCACTGGCTCACCCGATTCGTCTTCATCCGAGGAGACCGGGCTGACTTTGGTGGCATTCCTCTCGCGCCGGTCTCTCCGCCAGAGAGCTTCTACGCCACCCCCCAAGTCAGTGGGCCAGAGAAGCTGTTATGCGAGTACCTAGTGGGCAAGAACTTCGAGGTCAATTTCTTGCGGCGAGGCCTCGACTCGCTTCTCCCAGTGCTCCCGGGCGAGGGTATTCTTCTGTTCCTCTCGCTTTGCTACTTGTCACCTCGCTTTTTCCTAATCCCCGCTTGCTTTTAGGTGAGCGAGTTGTTCCAGCATCCCCTCCTTACAAGAGCAACATTCACCCTGCCAAGGGTCTTGATCTCGCCAATGTGGCGGCAGAGGCGGCGAGAGAGTCCCTGGCGGTCATCCCGCCCAAGCGTCCCGGAGATGTCACGGTCCCTTCTCGCTCCAGCCCTCCAAAAAAGAAGATGAAGAAAGCTGTCGCCATCTCCAAGGAAAAGGGGAAGGCTCCTCAAGGAAGCCCTATATCTTTAGGGGAAACTCCACCGCCTCCCTCGCCTAATCATCAGGCCGTCTCGCCTATTCGCGAGACGGTGCCTTCTGCTCAACCTGCTGCCGCCTCCAACCTGCCCGCTGCGTTTTCCAACCCGCGAGCTGTTCCTCCTGAGCCGGCGGCTGCCACCTCTTCTCGCGAGGGCGATTCTTCTGGCCGTCCCGCTCCCTCCTCTCACATGAATTACAACCTGGGTCCCGTGGTTCATGATGCCGTCGGCGACCCGGTTCTGCTGTGGGGGCGGGATACCAACCGCGTGTCCATCTCCACTCTCCTTCCGTCATGGAAGGAGCAAGAGGTCCCTTCCAGCCACGCCTTCGCCATCGGGTACGGCCTTTATGGTGGCCTAGACGCCTCTTCGCCTGAAAGCGAGTCCACCAAGGACCTTGTGCTGAAAACCTGCCACCACCAGATGCGGGCCTTAGAGTTCTCGCACCGCTCCTCTCGCCGCCTCATTTACATAAATTCAAAGTGGAAGGCCAGCGAGGAAAGCCTGGAGGCGGAGCGGGAGAAATCTACTGGTCTAGCGAGAAGGTTGTCAGATGCCGAGTCACTTCTCGCGAAGGCCCAAGGCGGCGTGGTAAGCCCTAACTCTCTTTTCCCTTGGATTTTTCTTTTCCCATGATTCTCGACTAATTGCTAGGTCATCTCGCAGGATGCCGAAACGGCGGGACAGCTTCGCTCGCGCGTGGCGGCTTTGGAAGAGGAGGTCCGGGTCCTGACAGCGGAGAACGCGCGCCTTCAGGCTAGTGCTGCGTCGTCCTCTCGCCGCGAGCCCTTCCGGACACCTCCGCCTCACTACTCTTACGAGGAAGTTGAGGAGCGATGCCGAGACGCTGGTGTCCGTGGGGCTGAGCTAGTGCTGCAAATGATGAAGGACCTGGGCGTCGTGAAGGACGACTCCGAGACAGTAACCGCGCGAGACCTGGTCCCCGAGCTTTATAGCGAGGAGAGTGATGATTCTTCATCCGGCGAGGAGGACTGATGCGCCACCTCCAAGATTTAGAATCACTCTCTCCTCCTGATGTAAAGATTTTAAACTATAACTATATTTTTGTGGCATTTGCCAAGTGACGAGCGAGTGCTCGATTTTGTTGCCTTCTATTTTGTTTCTTATTTTGTGGAGCTGATTTTTGGTCTACCTCTCCTTCTTTTTCTTTTTGTCTGCGGGACGGTGCTACTACTTCGTCTCGCCGTGTAACCTTTCTGCACATATATCTTTCTTTTTTATGTTGTACGCGAGACGGGTTCTCGACGCGCTTAACGACCATGAGTTGGCGCAATGGCTTGTCTCGCGAGTGCTCTTTCGCTCGGCGAGACGATCCTCAAAAGCCATCCGCTGCGAGTGCTGTCACCCGCCTTACTCCACACCCTTTTCCGTTTGTTTATTTTTGTAGCTTAGGACTAAGTAGGGACTCTAAGGTGTAGTGCCGCTTAAGGGGACTTTTCACCCTATTCTGCCAAAATGAATTTTGCCTTGTCAGTTTGATGCTGATGGAGATTGCCTGTCCCAACCCTATCCCCCACAGGTGAGCCTTTGGACCTGCCAGCTAGATGGGAGCCTGCGCAGCGGGTCTACCTGGGGCCGAGTCGGGCTCGAGGTGCCGATGAAGACTTAACTCAAAACCTATCCCCCACAGGCAAGCCTTCGGACCTGCCAGCTAGATGGGAGCCTGCGCAGCGGGTCTACCTGGGGCCGAGCCGAGCTCGGGGTACCGATGAAGAACTTAACTCAAAACCTATCCCCCACAGGCGAGCCTTCGGACCTGCCAGCTAGATGGGAGCCTGCGCAGCGGGTCTACCTGGGGCCGAGCCGAGCTCGGGGTGCCGATGAAGAACTTAACTCAAAACCTATCCCCCACAGGCGAGCCTTCGGACCTGCCAGCTAGATGGGAGCCTGCGCAGCGGGTCTACCTGGGGCCGAGCCGAGCTCGGGGTGCCGATGAAGAACTTAACTCAAAACCTATCCCCCACAGGCGAGCCTTCGGACCTGCCAGCTAGATGGGAGCCTGCGCAGCGGGTCTACCTGGGGCCGAGCCGAGCTCGGGGTACCGATGAAGAACTTAACTCAAAACCTATCCCCCACAGGCGAGCCTTCGGACCTGCCAGCTAGATGGGAGCCTGCGCAGCGGGTCTACCTGGGGCCGAGCCGAGCTCGGGGTGCCGATGAAGAACTTAACTCAAAACCTATCCCCCACAGGCGAGCCTTCGGACCTGCCAGCTAGATGGGAGCCTGCGCAGCGGGTCTACCTGGGGCCGAGCCGAGCTCGGGGTGCCGATGAAGAACTTAACTCAAAACCTATCCCCCACAGGCGAGCCTTCGGACCTGCCAGCTAGATGGGAGCCTGCGCAGCGGGTCTACCTGGGGCCGAGCCGAGCTCGGGGTACCGATGAAGAACTTAACTCAAAACCTATCCCCCACAGGCGAGCCTTCGGACCTGCCAGCTAGATGGGAGCCTGCGCAGCGGGTCTACCTGGGGCCGAGCCGAGCTCGGGGTGCCGATGAAGAACTTAACTCAAAACCTATCCCCCACAGGCGAGCCTTCGGACCTGCCAGCTAGATGGGAGCCTGCGCAGCGGGTCTACCTGGGGCCGAGCCGAGCTCGGGGTGCCGATGAAGAACTTAACTCAAAACCTATCCCCCACAGGCGAGCCTTCGGACCTGCCAGCTAGATGGGAGCCTGCGCAGCGGGTCTACCTGGGGCCGAGCCGAGCTCGGGGTGCCGATGAAGAACTTAACTCAAAACCTATCCCCCACAGGCGAGCCTTCGGACCTGCCAGCTAGATGGGAGCCTGCGCAGCGGGTCTACCTGGGGCCGAGCCGAGCTCGGGGTGCCGATGAAGAACTTAACTCAAAACCTATCCCCCACAGGCGAGCCTTCGGACCTGCCAGCTAGATGGGAGCCTGCGCAGCGGGTCTACCTGGGGCCGAGCCGAGCTCGGGGTGCCGATGAAGAACTTAACTCAAAACCTATCCCCCACAGGCGAGCCTTCGGACCTGCCAGCTAGATGGGAGCCTGCGCAGCGGGTCTACCTGGGGCCGAGCCGAGCTCGGGGTGCCGATGAAGAACTTAACTCAAAACCTATCCCCCACAGGCGAGCCTTCGGACCTGCCAGCTAGATGGGAGCCTGCGCAGCGGGTCTACCTGGGGCCGAGCCGAGCTCGGGGTGCCGATGAAGAACTTTAAACCTGCCTTTAGGACTTCATGATAAACAAAAACAAGAGATGTTTCAGGAAGCATATTATATTGATCATGCTTTAAATACACATCTACCGCTCTCCCTTTTTATGGGTAGAAGCGCTTTAAATCATCCCCGCTCCAGGAGTGGTTCAAGGCCCTACCCTCCACATCTTGGAGGTAGTATCCCCCCGCTTTCAACACTCCCTCTACAATATAAGGCCCTTCCCAATTTGGATTGAGCTTTCCCACCGGGGCGGACCTTCCTGCCGCATCAACCTTCTTTAGTACTAGATCTCCTTCCGCGAACTGCTTTATCCTGATGTGCTTATCGAAGTGCTTCGCCATTCGTCGCTTGATTTCCTCCTGTCTGATGGCCGCCACGTCTCGCAACTCCTCTGCCAGGTCTAGCGAGAGGCGCAGGCCTTCCTCATTCTCCATTCTCCATGCCTCGTCTCCATCACCCGCGGCCGCAACTCGCGGGGATCGGACCTCGAATTCCACTGGTAGTACCACCTCACAACCATGAGAAAGTTTGAAAGGGGTCTCTCCAGTGGCCGTGTTTGGGGTTGTTCTTAGAGCCCACAGGACCGAGGGGAGCTGATCTACCCAGTTCCCTCTCAGATTCTCTACCTTCTTCTTTAGCAAGTTAACGATAACCTTGTTCGCCGCCTCCACCTGACCGTTGCTCCTGGGGTGGTGGACAGAGGCAAACCTGAGGTCAATGCCCTGCTGAGTGCAGAAGCTGATGAACTCTTCACTAGCGAACTGGGGGCCATTATCTGTGACGATGGCCTGAGGCAGCCCGTGCCTGCAGATGATCTCCCCCCAGACGAAGTTCCTGATGACCTGGGAGGTCACCTTTGCTAGTGCCTTAACCTCCAGCCACTTGGAGAAGTAATCTATCATAACCAGGAGGAATCTTCTTTGCCCACTAGCTGGAGGAAAAGGCCCCACTAGATCCATTCCCCAAATGGCGAAAGGCCACGGTGCTGTGATGCTTCGGAGCCTTTGAGCCGGCAAGAGCTGGAGTGGGGCGTAGAGCTGGCACTTCCGGCATTTCCTTGCAAACTCTGTCGCGTCCTTCCTCAGGGTGGGCCAGAAGTACCCCTGCCTGACCACCCTTGCTTCCAATGTCCTCCCTCCGGAATGACTACCACATTCCCCGGAGTGCACCTCCTCCAGAATGTGTCCGGTCTCCTCCTCCGTTATGCATCGAGCTAGGAGACCCGAGAGCATCCTCCGGTGCAGTCCTCCTTCATGCATGAGATAATGAGCCGCCTTATGGCGGAAGCTTCTTGCCTCCTTGACCACCTCAGGGAGGGTTCCTGTCAGAAAGAAAGTAACGAAAGGGTCTACCCATGAGGGCCGCCGATCCACCTCCATCAGCTCCCCCTCCTCAATCGCTGGATGGAATAAATCAGTCAGGGCACCTCCTTCCCAAGGTCCGAACTTGGCCAATTGATCGGCAGCAGTGTTCTCTTCTCTGGGGACGTGCTGGATGGAGAACGTCCGGAACCCCCCGATGATCGTTCTTACCTTGGATAAATATTTCACAAGGGTGGGCTCCCGCGCCTCGAACTCTCCACGTATCTGCGACGTCACTATCAATGAGTCTGTGAAAACCTCAACGTCCTTGATCTCGAGCTCCTTGGCCAGGCGAAGGCCGGCTATCACTGCCTCGTACTCTGCTTGGTTGTTGGTTGTGGGGAAATGCAAGGCGACTGCTTGTCTTATGGTCACTCCCTGAGGACTTGTCAGTACCACCCCCGCTCCAAGGGAGTGCTTTCCCGAGGCCCCGTCGACCATTATCTTCCATGCTTCTGGTTGCTGCGGCTCCTCGGCCCCGTTCTCCGCGACGTAGTCTGCCAAGAAGTCGGCCACCACCTGTGCCTTAATGGAGAGCCTTGGTACGAACGAAATGTTGAACTCACTCAACTCGATAGACCACTTGGCCAGCCTACCCGAGTGCTCCACCCCTTCAAAAAATTTTCGGAGAGGATGGTCCGTGACCACCCTAATCGAATGGGCCTGGAAATACGGTCGGAGCTTCCTGGCCGAAATGACCAAGGCGTATGCCAGTTTTTCTAGGATGGGGTAGCGAAGCTCCGCCTTCCTTAGGATCCTGCTAACATAATAAATGGGCAGCTGCTTCTTTCCCTCTTCTCTGACTAGGACGGAGCTCACCGCCTCTGCTCCCACCCCTAGGTACAAGGTTAGATCCTCCCCCTCCTTCGGGCTTTGAAGCAGAGGAGCCAGGGAGAGTTGCTCCTTCAGCCTTTGAAAAGCTTCTTCACACTCCGCGGTCCACTCGAACCTCTGGTTCCCTCGTAGTACTTTAAAGAAAGGTGAGCATTTCTCCCCTGATTTGGAGAGAAATCTGCTAAGGCCGGCTAGCTTCCCTGTCAAGCGTTGCACCTCTTTAGCGTTTCGCGGTGATTCTAGTTCTAGAATGGCCTTTACTTTATCAGGATTAGGTTCTACCCCTGCCGGGGTCAGGAGGTGCCCAAGGAATTTCCCGCGACTTGCCCCGAAAACACACTTTAAGGGGTTCAACCTCATTTTGAACTTTCTCAAGGTGGCAAACGTCTCCTCCAGATCCTGGAGATGCGAGTTCACCCCCTTGCTCTTTACCATGAGATCATCAACGTAGACTTCTAGGTTCCGACCCCTCTGGCCCTGGAAAACTCGATCCATCATCCGTTGGTATGTTGCCCCCGCGTTTTTTAACCCGAAGGGCATCATGTTATAACTAAAGCACCCTTCCCTGGTGATGAAGGAGACGTCCTTGACGTCGGGAGGGTGCATCCGGATTTGATGGTAACCTGAAAAAGCATCCAGGAAACTCATAACAGAAAAACCAACGGCTGAATCAACCAGCGCGTCGATTCGAGGCAGGGGGTAGCAATCCTTGGGGCACGATTTATTTAATAATGAAAAGTCAATACACATTCTCCATTTTCCTCCCCCCTTCTTCACCATTACAACATTGGAGATCCAGCCTGGGTACTGGATCTCTGAGATGAAGCCCGCCTCCAGGAGCTTCTTGACCTCCTCGCGGATGGGCTCCTCTAGCTTGGTGGCGATGGCTCTCATTTTCTGACGTATGGGGCGCATCCGAGGGTCCAGATTTAGGCGGTGGCAGGCCACATCCGCATCAATGCCCGGCATGTCCGCCGCGCTCCATGCGAAGATGTCGACGTTGTTCTGGATACAGACCCGCATCCGCTCCTGGTCTTCGGGACTCAAGCCCCCGCTGATCCGCACCCTTCGTACCTGCCCCTGGCTGGTGCGGACCTCCACCTCTACTACTTCCTCGGCCACCTCCAACCGCGACTGTTCCCAGCCGTCCCCTGCTTCTTCTTCCTGCTCCCGTTCTTCCTCCCCTCCTGCTTCCTCAACTTCTATCACCTCGTCCTGCTGTTGCTCAATTTCCATGTTCCTTTGGGCTTCTTCCTCTGCCCCTTCTTCTCCCACTCTCTCCTGCATTCTTTCTCGTGGCTCCGACTCTCCGCTCCTCCTGACTTCCTGCACGTCTTCTCCCCTTTGCTCCTCCTCAATCTCCATTCCTCCCTCCGGGCTCTCCTGTTGCTGCTCGACCTCAACATCCTCATGCGCCTCCTGCACACCTCCTTTCTGCTTCTCAGTCTCCTCCTCCCCGACTTCCTCTTTGGTTCCTCTTCTCGTTTCCTCTGGGCTCACCTCCTCTTCCCTCAAGGCTTCTTCTTGCGCCGCCATCTCCTTTTCCAACTCCTCCGCCTCTGCCATCCAAGATATGGTGTTAACCGCCGTGACGTAACACTGCCTTGCCACTTTTGGATCTCCCCTGACCCTGACCTGCACCCCTCCATTGTTAAACTTGAGACATTGATGGAACGAGGAGGGGACGCAGCGAAAGGCGCTGATGAGGGGTCGCCCAAAGATGGTGCTGTAGCTGCTCGGGGCATCTACAATCACGAACCGGCAGTTCCGTGATACGCCCCCCAACCTCACGTGCAGCCCCACTCCCCCTTCCACTTCTTTCCTCTCCCCGGAGAACCCGAACAACGGTCCATCCGAGGCCAAAACCCTCTTGGCTTCCACCTGCATCTCATCGAAGGCCTTCTTAAAAATCACATTTACGGAGCTCCCGTTATCCACTAGGATCTTGGAGACCGTAAAGTTTTCCACCGCCGTCTGGATCACCAAGGCGTCGCAGAATGGGTCCTCGTACTCCGGCATATCCTCTGAAGAGAAGGTGATTTTTTCTAGCGGGGGTGGAGTCTGGGAGGTTGAGGCTACCCCCTTCCGGAACATGGTCTGGAAGCTCCCCTTCCGGGTGGCCTCGATCCCAATCCCCCCGTGGATGGCCCCGATACCCCCCCGGGTTCCCACATCCACCCGGTCCTCGCACCTATCTTCCGTCTCCCCCTGCTGCATTTCCTCAATCCTCACCGGCGGATCCTGCCTCCTCAAACCTCTGGCCTCTCTCATCTCCAAGAATTCTGGGCACGTGGCTGTAGCGTGACCTCTCTCCTGATGGAAGTCACAGAAAGGTAATGTCACCCCACCCCTTCTCCCTTCTCCTCTTCCTCTTCTTCCTCCTCCTCGAGCTCCCCTTCCTCGACCGATCCCCATTGCCTCCTGCTGATGCTGAAAACGGTCCCTCGCTCCTTGTCTCCATGCTGGTTGATCGAACCTTCTTGGCTCCCGGAAATTATCTCTTCCCTGGAAGCCTCCTCCCAACTCCTGGGGGCGACCCTCATGAGGCCTCCAACCTATCCGGTTGTTCGGCTCTCGGGCCCCCCGATGAATCTGTCCCTGGTCCCCCTGGCCTCGGGGTTCCTCCTTCCTTCTTTCTTCTCTATGCTCCCTCTGCTCCCTCTGCTTCACTGCTCCTGGTTCCTTTGTGTCATCCTCCGCCAACCTGGCTAATCTTCTTGCAAACGCCGGATTGGCCCTCTCGAAATCCGTCTCCTTTGCCGCCCTCTCCATGAGCTCCTCAAAAGAGAGGGGGGGGGGCACCCTTTTCAATTCCATGCTGAAGAAGCCTGGCCTTAGTCCCAGGGTGAACGCGAGCATCAGCGTATACCCAGGGACCTCCTGGACCTGGAGGATCTCTTCCTGAAACCGATCTACGTAGTGCCCCAATGTTTCATCCTGGCTCTGCCTTACCGAGAACAAGCACTCCGCCTCCTTCTTACGCTTCTTCGATGTTGAAAACCTCAATAAGAAACCCCTCCGTAGATCCTCAAAGCAATAAATCGACCTTGCCGGTAACTGGTGGAACCAATCTCGCGCCTTCTCCTTCAAGGTGATGGCAAACAGTCGACACTTAAACGCATCCGTCATCTGTCTGATCGAAACCACATCCTCAAACCACTGCACATGCTGCACCGGATCATCCTTTCCTGAGTAGTAGGACATGTCGGGCTCCCGGAACCCCTCCGGCACCGGAGCCGAGATGACAAGTTCACTAAACGGGCTCTCGCCGACAGCTTGCCGAGAGGGCACGTCTCGCGGCCTCGGCTGGCTGGCCCGATCTGCGAGACCGTGCCCAGGGAAAAGCTCTCGCACAGCTGCCTCCTTCTCGCCGTCTTCTGCTGGGATCTCCTTCCCGGGGCGCTGGCCTGGGAAGAGCTCTCGCGCCGCTACGTCCCTCTCGCCAGCCTCTGTGGGGACCTCCTTTCCCGGGCGCTGTCCAGGGGCGTTCTCGCCCAAAAGCGGGACCACCTCGATTGGAACCTGAGGTGTCGCCCACTCGCTCCTTGCCGAGAAGGCCAGGCTTATAGTTTGCATGACCTCTCGCCTGAAGTCCTCCAGCATTTTCCTCGTCGCCTCTTCTACCTGGGAGGGGGAACCTCCAGAACCAGATCCTTCTCCTTCGCCTCCTGTCATAGGGCCAAACTCAAACTTTTCTTGAACCGGCTACTTCCACGCTCACCGCACCAGAACTGTTGAAGCCAAAATTTGACTTCAACGAATGTTCACAAAATAGGGGCGTAGCCGACTCCTACTTGGCCCAAGCTCCGACCTCCGACCGGTCGTGAAGGATTAGAAAACTGGCCCAAACGCCGCAGCAGGGAGGTCCCACCGCTTACCCGGAAGGTCACAGAGAGCTTCCCCTCCAAAGCCAAAAGCTGGGCTTGGAGTTCCTCAGAAGACCGTGCCAATGAATCCTCTCCCGAGTCTGAAAAAAGGTCCCCTCTGAAGAACCCCTATGGGCTTATTTATAGATTTCAGAATCTGAACTGCAAATAACAAAACTGCTCCGGCCTGAAATTACTGGGATACCCTTGGCTGGGTCTGCCAACAGCCAAACCCCGCTGTTCTGAGGAGCTATATGCAGTCCACCAAGGGTAAAAGGGTAAAAATATCTGGGGTAGAAGAGTAAAAACCCCCTGCTTTGATAGAAAAGGTTAAAAAACCTTCTTGCCCCCTGGCGAGAGGAAAGGCGCCTGCCGGCGAGAAGGACCCACCGCCAGTCTCGCCGGAGCCTCTCGCCCCTGGAGGTCCTCTTGCTTCTGGGGGCCCGCTCGCCTCTGGAGGGGCCCTCTCGCCCTTTAGAGAGCCCATCATCTCGCCGCAGGCGAGTGGGCCTTCTTGGTACCCTTTGCCTGTCTCGTCCTTTTTACTTCTTGAGGGCTCTTTGCGAGCCCGAGGTTGTACAGATGGCGCCAGGTGTCAAAGCATTTTATTAATGCCGCGCTATCTGGGCAAAAAAATATTCAGCGCGGTTCAGTTCTTTTTACTTTCCCGCCCAGTTCTTTTTTACTTTCCCGCTCAGCTTCATTCCCAATTCTTGCTGAAACAGATCATCTGTGTCTCTTTGATCATCCTCATCACCGATCCTTCAAGCCACCAATCGTTGGTGTTGCACGTCGTCGATTTGCTGCTCGTGGAAGCCTTTCAAAGTTGAAGTCGTTACTCTGAGCCGAAGTCGCTCCTGGACGAAGCAACTTCTGGTCGAAGCCGTCCATATGCAGCATCCGTTGTTATCTTCAAACTATAGTGAAGCTCCCACGATTCCAACCATCATTCTTGCTGAAACGCTGAATCCTGGTTCTGATCTCTAATTGCAGAAAGTGTTCCAAACAAGGAGGAGAAGATATACCGTGACACAGTTATAGTTCTCTTTTAACGTATTTTCCCTCAGAAAATGTTGATTGACTGTAAATGAGGAAGAAGACGATCTCTATGCGAGCATTTTAAAGCACGTGATTTAATCACAAAATACTATTATATAAAGTAATATTTTTGCAATCATCTTTGATTGCAGAGATATCATATAGGATATCCTTGCATTAATTTTTGTGTATGTATGAATATCATAAAAATGATATCCGGCCAACTAAATTATGACATGCTATAAAATTTATATTAAAATACAAAGCTCTTACATTAGATACTTCCTATTCCTAATCATTTTGTGTATGCATCAACATGACAGTCATCAAGTTTTACGGTACAACTTGGAAATAACAGGAAATGCTATTTTACAAAATGCAGGCACAAAACATCTAGTGCAAAACATGTGTGCTCTGTTTATTTTGAAACTCTCAGAGACTCTCTGTAGAATAACATAAATGATTGCATGTTAATCAAAATTAATTGCAAGATAATAAAAAACATTCAAATATTAATTAAAATTAATCAGAATTGCAGTGATTTTGTAAAATGTTCACAAACTGATATAATAATCAAAAATAATTGCAAGATAATAAAAAACAATTGCAGGATGATAAAAGGAGTCACACGAATATCTTTTTAATATCTTTTTTGTTGTCCAGGTAGCGCAACATTAATAAAAGGCTTTGACACGCGGCGTCATCGCAGCAGCCCCGTCTTCAAATTTGGAGGCGGGGCCTGGACCCAAAAATTTCTCCTCAAATACGTACTACTGTTTGCTATATTATTACGCATGTCAGCAATATTTTCTAGAAAAAATATCATTAGACATGTCATTGAGATTTTTGAGAAAATATCATTAAATTCATCAATTTTATTAAAGTTAATTTGACAAACAATGTGACATATGCATCATGATCAAAAACGGTGATTAATTAATTGATATTATGTTTATTTTAGGGCGCTGCTATCCGCACCGCAGTTTTGGCTACTTGCATCGCACTTACTTCTAATTTTTCATGTCTTTTGAAAATACGTCTTGTACATGCATTTTTAGGAAAAGTGTTCAACACTAAAGTTGTAGATCTCGACAAGATCTACAACTTTTGTGCAGAACACTTTTCCTAAAAATGCATGTACAAGACGTATTTTCAAAAGGCGCGAAACTTGAGTGTTTTTCCAAAGTACGCCTTGTACATGCATTTTTAAGAAAAGTGTTCAACACAAAAGTTGTAGATCTCGTCGAGATCTACAACTTTCATGTTGAACACTTTTCCTAAAAATGTATTTACAAGACATATTTCCAAAAGGCGCGAAAAATTAGGAGAAAGTGTTGTGCGAATAGCCAAATCTATGGTGCGGATAGCAGTGCCCTTATTTTAAGTTGCACAAATTAATTGATAGGAGTAAACCTGTGCTTGTCAGTTGTCACAATAAAGCCTCCTGACTATCACTCTTTTTAAAAAATATAAAAAATGAGATTAGTTCACCCATTAAATTCTCTAAAAAAAACATTGTGATTATATAAAATACATCCATCAGAAAATGGAATTGCATCACCCTTAATTAAAAGAAATAATTTTTGAGAATGCTACATGTAAGTGTATATTCGGACGAATAACGGGCTCGGGGGCTTTGCGCGTATTTAACCCTAGGTTTTCTCTATTTATACCTAGCTGGGGACAACGGGGAGTAAGTTCCACTTAGACTTTCCTCTGGATGTTTCGAGCGCCTTCTACATTCTCGAAACAGGTCCCTCTGGCGCTCGCTCGCGATTTCTAGGGTTCGCCTTCGTTCCCGATAGTTGCCGCCGTTCTCCTTTGCCTTTTCGCGACTGTTCTTCTTCGCCTCCTTCTTCCTTCGTTGACGGAGAACGAAGGAGTGAAGAACGACGTCGTCGCTCTATAAGCCGCCTACAAAGGGTTCGCGGTTCTCTGCTTCCTGATCGACGATCGCTCCTGGGCCTTTCGCGTCCCCTTGAAGCCGCCTGCTTGGGCTCGCCGTCGAGCTCGCCGTTACGTCTTCCCCGTTGCGGATCCAGGGTTTTCGGTCGACGATCGCCCGTTCGACGATCGCTTCACAAATTTTCGGTCGACGATCGCCCGTTCGACGATCGCTTCGCAAATCTTCGGTCGACGATCGCCCGTTCGACGATCGCTTCGCAAATCTTCGGTCGACGATCGCCCGTTCGACGATCGCTTCGCAAATCTTCGGTCGACGATCGCCCGTTCGACGATCGCTTAGCAGATCCCGGTCGACGATCGCCCGTTCGACGATCGCTTAGCTGATCCCGTTCGACGTTCGTCCGTTCGACGATTCCCGGTCGACGTTCGACGATCCCCGGTCGACGATCCCCGGTCGACGATTCCAGTTCGACGATCGTCTTCCCGCTTGACGATCGTTTCCCTGTCGACGTTCGACGATCGTCCAGCGCTCAACGTCTGCGCTTTCCCGTTCGACGATTGTTTCTCCCGATCATCGATCGCCTCTTTCCTGCTGCATTGACTCTTTCGGCAAGGTTGCCGATCCAGTGAAGATCCTCTCTTCTCTCTGTTTTTCCCGTCAAGATGAGGAACTCCAGCTTGTCCTCTCCAGTATCCATGAACAAATTGGAGAAGTTCACTGCCTCAGAATTCAATGATTGGAAGTTGAACACCCAGTTCGGGATGAAATACCTGAACGTTTTCTACACCATCAAGTCTACTCGTGCTGACGTTGCTGGGACTGAAGATGAGGCGCATTGGGTCGAAGATGAGGACTTCTGCAGGGATTACCTGCTGAACTGCCTCTCCTCCAGCCTGGCCAAGAACTACATCAAGATGCAGTCTGCTAAGGAGATATGGGAAGCACTGGAGGAGCACTTCAAGCAGGAGGAGGGCCTCTCCAAGGCTCATCTGGTGGACAAGTTCCACTCCTTCAGCTTCGACGAGGAGAAAGCCATTCTCCCTCAGGTATCCGAATTTGAAAATTTGGTTGATTCTCTGCATAGTGAGTCTATTAGTCTGCCAGATAGTTTTGTTGCGGGCACAATTGTGTATAAGTTGCCATCCTCGTGGTACAATTTCAAAACGGAGATGTACCGCAAGAAGATGCAGGTTGGTCTGAACGACCTCAAGCGTTTCATACGCATTGAGGATGAGAACAGGACGAAGCACGCCTTGGAAACTGTTGGCAAGCAGAAAGCTGCTGCCAACATGATTTCAAGCTCTAAGCGTGCTCCTCCCCCTCACAAGACCAAACCGTCTCGTAGTAGCCCTCAGGTTGCAGGACCGAGTAGACCCTCTAAGAAATTTAAGGGTAAATGTTTTAACTGCAACAAGTGGGGACACTGCGCATCTGACTGCAAGTTACCAAGGAAAGAAAGAACTAAGGCACCACAAGAGGGCAACCAGGCCCATCTGGTTAGCCAAGCTGAGCCATCCGACTTTGTTGCCATGGTCGGACACGAGCAAGCCAGCACAGAGTGGTTCCTAGATTCTGGGGCAACGTGTCATGTTTGCAACAATGCTAATCTCTTGACAGGGCTGAAGAATGCCAAAGAATCAGTGACTGTAGCAGATGGAGGAACAGCTGACGTATTGAAGGTGGGGAACGCAACTCTGTTGCTCTCCTCAGGTAAGTCTTTACTTTTAAAGAACGTAAAATTTATTCCTTCTTTATCTGTTAACTTAGTGTCTATTAGTTTGTTGTGTGATGCTGGTATGTCAGTTACCTTTTGTAGCGGTAGAGTGACTCTGTCAGTTAACTCTCACTACTTTGGATGTGCTTACGTCCAAAATAGGATGTATCGTCTGAGTCTAGCAAATGAGGTAGTGCAACAAGTTCAATTGAATTTAGTTAGCCCTAGGACTCTACATGAGAGACTAGGACACGTAAACTACAGGAAAATGTTCCAAGTCGCTAGAACTCACAAGATCACATTAGACACTAAGTCTCCTCTTGGAAAATGTGAAGTGTGTGCTCAGAATAAGATCACTAGGAAACCTTTTGGCACGGTTACTAGGAGCACAACACCTCTTGAACTTATACATTCCGATCTTTGTGACTTTAAGAGTTTTGTCACTAGAGGTGGAAGGAAGTATATGATCACGTTCATAGATGACTGCACAAGGTTTTGTCATATTTCGTTGCTTAAAACTAAAGACGAAGCGTTTGAAAAATTTTGCCTTTTCAAAACCAGGGTAGAAAACCAATTAAGCATGAAAATAAAGAGATTTAGGAGTGATAGAGGAGGAGAATACATGTCCAGTGAGTTCAGATGCTTCCTGGCTTCACAGGGCATCATCGCAGAAACCACTGCTCCTTACTCCCCCCAATCTAACGGCATAGCCGAGCGCAAGAATCGAACGTTAACAGAGATGTTGAACTCTATGCTGCTCACTGCAGGCATGCCTTCCGCTTATTGGGGCGAAGCAGTCTTGACTGCGAATCACATTCTGAATAAAGTTCCTCATGCTAAGTTAGAGGTTACACCCTACGAGCTTTGGTTTAAGCGACCCCCGTCTTTAACTAGACTTAAGACCTGGGGCTGTATAGCCTATGTCAGGGTTCCTGACCCTAGACGGTCTAAGGTTGGACCTAGGACCAATACATGTGTCTACTTAGGTTGTGCTGAAGATAGTGCTGTAGATAGGTTCCTTGATATTTCTAATAATATCATAATTGAATCTAGGGATGCAGTGTTCTTCGAGGATAAAATCCTCAAAGATAAGAACTTCACGATCTCAGGTATGCAAGCAACTATTACTGAGGAAGATCCTGAATCAGTACCGAGCACCTCCTCCTCCGTTCCGGTAGATAACTCTGGCCTAGAGTCTAGGAGAACTTCAGTGAGAGAGAGAACCCCCAGAACCTTCGGTAGTGATTTTGTCACTTACCACGTTGAGGATGATCCATCTACCTTTAAGGAAGCGATGAGATCAAGGGATTCCCTACTCTGGAAAGAAGCTATTGAGGATGAGATGAACTCTCTCCTTCAGAACGACACCTGGACGTTAGTTGATAAGCCAACAAGGGCTAAAACTGTAGGGTGCAAGTGGGTTCTGAAAAGAAGCTAAATCCCGATGGTAGCGTAGCTCAGTATAAAGCACGCCTGCTGGCTAAAGGTTTCACACAAGTAAGCGGAGTAGACTATTTTGATGTATACTCACCCGTGTGTCACTTAGCAACCATTAGGGTTCTTCTCGCTATTTCGGCCATTGAGAACTTTGTTGTTCATCAAATGGATGTTAAGACTGCGTTCTTGAACGGAGATCTGACCGAAGAGATCTACATGACTCAACCTGAAGGTTTCATTGTAGACGGTCACGAAAACAAGGTTTGTAAGCTTTTAAAATCGCTATACGGATTAAAACAAGCACCGAAATTATGGCATGAGAAGTTTGACTATACTGTAAAGAACATGAGATTCATGTCGAGTCTCTCGGACAAATGTCTTTACATACGTCATAGATCAGACAACGTCGCCATAATATGCTTGTACGTGGATGATATGCTGATTCTTGGTTCTGATCAATCCGTGGTGGATGACGTTAAGTCAGAACTAATGCAGACGTTTAGCATTAAAGACCTCGGTGTAGTTGACACTATAATAGGTATGCAAGTGAGCTTTGGGAAACATGGCATTTCCCTAAGTCAAAGCCACTACATCCAGTCTATGTTGGACACGTGAGGATACAGTGAACGTAAAGCGGCTGAGACACCATACGATTATTCTAACCGCTTAAAGCCCAATGATGGTGCTGCGGTTCGACAGTTAGATTATTCTAAACTGCTTGGTAGCCTCATGTACGCTATGGTCTGTACAAGACCTGACATAGCCTTTACGGTCGGCATGTTAAGTAGGTTCACTAGCAATCCTGGCCAAGACCATTGGGATGCCCTCGATAGGCTGATGCGATACTTAAAGCACACCCGACAGTATGCTTTATGTTATAATGGTCATCCTCCAGTTCTGGAAGGATATTCTGATGCATCATGGTGCTCAGAAGTAAACGACAGCAACTCCACTAGTGGATTCCTCTTCACACTAGGAGGAGCAGTTGTAGCCTGGAAGTCCAAGAGACAGTCGTGCATTGCACTCTCATCTATGGAATCCGAACTCTATGCTCTAGCTTCAGCTGGTGAAGAAGCAGAGTGAATAAGAGATTTGGTGATGGACATTCCACTGTCGAGCCTGAAACTGAGTTCTGTTGCAGTTTACTGCGACAATCAGGCTACTAAAACGATTGCTACGAACACGTTGTTCAATAGCAAAAGAAGGCAACTACGGATGAAATAAGCCTGGTTGACCTCCCTTACGACTCAAGGGATTGTGAACCTCGTTGATGTGAGGTCAAGAGATAATGTTGCAGACGCCCTTACTAAAGGATTAAATAGAGCTCTCACAATCAAAACATCGGGGGAAATGAGATTAAAGTTCATAGAAATATGAAACTTTCCTCCAACATTTATGTTTTGATACGTACGAGCCTATAGCTGTCAACATTCAAGCATCTAAATAGTAACAGACTGAAAACCCCAAATAATTTCTTGATGAAAACCCAAGATGGTTGGATGCTGGTTATTCCACACTTGATAACCTAACGTCCTCCCATTGTAAGTTGATTCAAGAATTATTCAACTGGGAATTGAAAGTCGTTGTAAATGTTAACCTAAACATTATTGGTCACCGCACATTATTCCACATTTGATAATGTTGCACGTGATGTGTGCCCACATGTGTTGGTGAGGCACATAGTGATCCGTAATGAGTAAGGTAACATGACTAGTCCTAGTTAGACTGGATGAGATGCTGACAGAGTTACTTCACCGTTGCTAGAAGTGCTAAGCTCATTTAGTAAGAGCTAGTTTACTTTAAATGTTACTGCATATGTTTATGAATTCATAGAGTCTGACTCATGAAATTCCTTGCAGGCTACGATGGAGATTTTGGAGGAGCTGTAGACCTGGACATAGATGACGATGATCTACTAGATGAGTAGAATCATCAAACGTTTAATTCATGTCTTTGTTTTGTAATAATTATTCAGACTATGGTTTTTGGACAGCATCTGTGTGGTGGTTTGTCGTTGAGACAAAACCTTTATTTTGTTTTATTAGTATAATCTGTCCTGATTGTTTTTGCTTAGTTTGGATTATTATTTTGTCTACACTCCAGCACCCCGAAACGTCACCGTTATTTGTCACGAATATAGGAGGAGATTGTAAGTGTATATTCGGACGAATAACGGGCTCGGAGGCTTTGCGCGTATTTAACCCTAGGTTTTCTCTATTTATACCTAGCTGGGGACAACGGGGAGTAAGTTCCACTTAGACTTTCCTCCGGATGTTTCGAGCGCCTTCTACACTACACGCTCTCAGAGTAGGAGTGCGGGTAGCGATCTCGCCGTTCAATTGAACTTCAAAATTTATGTATTTTCTTTTCTTTTTCTTTTATTACGGCGATATCACCGACGTTGGATACACGCGATCTAGACGTGCACATAAAGACTGGGCCTGGAAAGCCTACCTGGGCCCGACCTTGAAAAAGCCTGGTTAGGTCTGGGCCCGCGTAGGCCTGGTCCAGGCCCAGGCCAGTCCTGGAGGGCCTAAACAGGCCTTAAATATAATGATTTATCTGGCCTGGTGCCGGCCCGGGCCAGACCCAGGCTAGGCCCGGTCCTAGGCTTTGCCTGGGTCTGGGCCCAGGCCTTGCCCGGGCCCGGGCCAACATCTCTCTAGAGAGACGTTGGCCTAGAGATGGCAGCCCAAAACGGGCAGGCTAAAATGCGGACCTACGGGCAACCCGTTTTCGGCGTCAAGATGATTTCAAATCGAAAAGTGATCAACATGAAAGTTGTAGATCTCGGCGAGACGAACAACTTTCATGTTGATCACTTTTTGATTTGAAGCCGTCTTGGACCTCGATTTGGGTCCCGAAATCTGGGGCGCGGTACGCTTTACTGTAGCAGTTCCGCCGCTCCAGTTTTCGGTGCTCAAATCGAGCTCCAAGACGGCTCCAAATGAAAAGGTGATCAACATGAAAGTTGTAGATCTCGGCGAGACGAACAACTTTCATGTTGATCACTTTTTGATTTGGAGCCGTCTTGGACCTCGATTTGGGTCCCGAAATCTGGGGCGCGGTACGCTTTACTGTAGCAGTTCCGCCGCCCCAGTTTTCGGGGCCCAAATCGAGGTCCAAGACGACTCCAAATGAAAAAGTGATCAACATGAAAGTTGTTCGTCTCGCCGAGATCTACAATTTTCATGTTGATCACTTTTCAATTTGAAGCCTCCTTGACCCTTGCCCGTACGCCCGTACGTCCGCACTAGAGTACCGCGGAACAGTGAACTAGGCCCGGGCTTGGGCCTGGCCCGGCCTGGGCTTGCCCGATAGGCCTTACCAGACCCTCTTTTTGGAGGAGAGTCTGGGACCGGCCTGGGTCTGGCAAAAGTCAGGCCTGGGCCTGGGCCTGGACTGATAAAAGCCCGGGCCTAGCAGGCCCAGGCCTAGCCTGGGCCTGACAGGCCTTATGTGCACGCCTAACGCGATCAATGACTTAAATTTCATCCGTTCTTAAAGAAAGAAGTGCTACTCATATGCAATTATTATTACATTAAAAGAGCATCTCGCCGGCAGGAGGAAGAACAGGAGCTCGGCTGCTCCTCCCAGGCGCCAACTGGCAAGAGCTGGAAATGTATGACATTTTAATTTATTATTGTCACAGCTTTTATATTCCAGGCTATCTTTGCCTCACTGCAGCCCCTGATGACCAAATTTTATATGGCTGATTGTAGACAGCGAGAATCAATCAAATGCCAGTGACACGAGTAATGAAATCAGAAATCTGCCACCTAACACAGCCTCCATCGGCTGAATGTTGGTGTTGCCACCCCAACTCCCCACACCCGATCCCGATTCGCCCAAGTTAGTAGGAGACCGGCGGAGGAACATCAGGACTGAAGCCGGGAGGTCTCACCCCGGGGTTTCGCAACACCCCGGAGACGTTTCGACATTGAGTAAATGTGCATTCGCCACCCCAACTCCCCAAACCTCTGGTGTAAGTTCCTTGAGAGCGGTTTGCACGGTTGACAACAAAAAATACGGGCGAGCCCAACAGCTTCTCGTCGGGAAGTCTTGTTGAGCAAACCAATACACAGAAACAACTAAATACATAGTCATCAGAAAATATGTATTTCACATAATTTTATTAGCATAATAAAATTAGAAAGTACTCAAATTATGAGATACAAATCCGAAAGTATACTGCAGAAGAACTCGGATTGCGAAAATCCACAGGAATAATATAAACTTGACAGCAATCCGTAAAATAGATGCAAAGGATTTGTAGTAGAACGAATATTTGTCATCGTGAGACGACCAACCACCGTCACCATCACCGAGATGAGAACCAAGTTAAGACTTGACCTTGCCGCGAATGCGCAGCCAGCCAACGTCACCACGTGTGCACAACACCACCGCCTACGAGCATGCAACCATCGAGCACCGCACACATTGTTGAAATTGTTGAAATTGGAGTGAAGTGGAGGTGGGCGGTCTGATTTGGGCAGACCGCAGAGACAGTCGTAGACTGGCGGTTAAGATATGGAGGTTAGCCGGTTTCGGCTGCTATCCTTCCTTCCTGCGGTCTTGTTCAGCAAGCACCCTGAAAAAGTAACCGGGTGGTTAGGCTTGTCTAACTGCAGCTTTGACGGTCTACATTGTGAGACCACATAGTCCGCTTAAGCTTTCAGGATCTCTGGCTCGCAAGAAGGCAGACGGTTAGCGCGTTCTGTGAAAGCTAACCGCACAGTTCGCTGGAGCCTTCTCAGGTGGGTTGATAGCAAGAGTTTGCTGGTGTAGTGGACGTGGACACGGGTTTGTGACAAGTCAGGGTTGTTGCCTAGTTCTCCGAGACAGTCTGTGTTGAGCGGTCTGCTTTTGAGTTCGCCGAGTTCAGCAGGCGACTAGACGGATTTTGTTCTAGTCGTTGGCTGCAGTTTGCACAGACTGGTTGCGGAGACCACTGCTCAATGCGGTTTGGTGGCTGAGTCTGGTCCGCTGCTGGCGTAATTGGATCAGTTCGCGTGGCTTGGTTGTTATGATGAACAGTCTGGATCAGAGACCGTTGAACTGTGTGGTCTGGTATCAGTGTCCGCTGAACTGTGTGGTCTGGTTGCGGAGATTGACAATTCAGCATTGACACTGTGGTTCAAAACGTGCGGCAGGATGAATGCTTCCTTGTGGAGGACTGACGTGTCCGCATTTTATGCGGATAGGTGATGCCAGGTGAGAATTGACAAGTGGTTAACCTATCGTTATGGGCGGTAACGTCACTCCTCCTCGGGCCTATAAATAGGAGTCCCCAACTCGTCATAAATAACAAGAATAGTGATAACTTAGCTCGCACTTTAATCTTGCGGTTAAGATTTTGTAACCGGTGCGACTAATTAAAGTTGACTCTGTGTAGGCAGTGCGACTAGCTTCAGGCGGTTAGGCAACTAGTGGAAGCTTGATGTGAAATATTTTGCGGGTAACAGTCAGCAGTATACAGCAGGTCGCAGTCACAACGGTCTGAAGTCTCAAGCTTCCTTAGGGTTGCGATTAAGTCGAGCAGTTTGCACGGTCTATCAGCGGGTTTTGTTCAAGTTCATCAACATTCAATAACAAGCAGTCCACGCGGCTAGTTATGGTTTGATTACTTGGGCGGTTTCGAAGGACAGGATTTGCGGTTAGCAGTTATGTGACATGAGAGGTTAGAATTTATAGACCGTGTGGTTACCATTTCTTGTACTTTTTTGTTCCCGTCGAGTACATTGGAAAATTATGTCTCGCAATATATGTCTCGCTCTGTAAATCAGATTTGTGAATTCCAGATTAAAACTCTTGTGTTTTTCTTGTGCGAAATTCTACTTGGCTTTGGTTATGGTTGAGTGTTCCTGCGACCTCTTTCTCAGCTTCCCATAATTTTTTACATGGTATCAGAGAGAGGTTGATGAGTAAGCAGTTGATCAACTCAAAAGTTTGTTATTCCTTCTTTAAGTTCAAGTAATTCAGTTGTGAGCAATGGAAGCTTGTTATACAAGAGATCTTGGAAGTGAGCTCCTAACGCAGAACAACTTCAAGAAGTGGCGGTCTTATATGGAGTGCTATCTGATTGGCGAGGACCTTTGGAAGATCATCGGTGGAGACGACATGCAAGGGGTCACTGCTGCTACCGGGAATGCTGAGGCGGTGAGAGCTTGGAGGAAGATGAATGCGAAAGCAGAG
Organism: Platanthera guangdongensis; assembly: GCA_039583875.1. Classification (NCBI taxonomy): domain Eukaryota; kingdom Viridiplantae; phylum Streptophyta; class Magnoliopsida; order Asparagales; family Orchidaceae; genus Platanthera; species Platanthera guangdongensis. Next base: position 11,174,694 of record CM077164.1, read on the forward strand.
TTTACTCTTAAGCGGGTAATCTCACTGGAGCTACCGGGAATACTGAGGCGGTGAGAGCTTGGAGGAAGATGAATGCGAAAGCAGAGTTTACTCTTAAGCGGGTAATCTCACCGGAGCTATTTGACTACATCATCAAATGTTGGTCTGCAACTGAAATCTGGATGGCTTGTTTAACAAGAATAATGTACTTGACTACAATTCTTAGAGAATGAGTTGACGAAAGCCACTAAAGATGATCTGTCTGTATCTATCTTCTTCCTGAAGATGAAGAACCCATGCTCTTGATTATTTACATTTTTTACTAGAACTCCTGCATCTACCATGATGTGGTGTCCTTCGCTTATATTAAGATATATGATACTCTACGACATGAAATTGTGTTTTTATCCATAATTTTAATGAAAAAAATCAGATGACCCGTTTTTAATCTCATAAAATTGTCAATGGTGAGAATTGAATCTAGCTTCACACTATGTTAATCAAAGATGACAATCTTCATATAATATGATTTTTGTTGAAGAACATTGAACTACATTTTAAATTTACATATGTAAATATGAGTTGCCCCCACCAAATGTCGCCGTCCTAGCTGAATGTTTTCATCCCCGCCGAATATTGCCACCCACATTGAATCACACCGCCGCATGTGAGGCCGGTACACTATCACTCGTGTTATATCTTTCACTATTATAAGAGAAAAGTTGGCTTTGGTGCAACATTCAAAATTGTCATACACTTTGTTTTTTTACTTTAATGACTTAACTTATATTATAATCATTTAAAAAATGCAATACTATGTTTATTTATGTAATTACATCATTTTTTCCAAATTAAAAATAATAATGAAAATTCATAAATTAAAGAAAGATTTTTAAAGCTCTTATACTTATTATAGTAGACTATCATTGCACATGTCAACGGTCTTTTCGAGAAAAGCTATTGTTAAGCATGTGAACGTATTTTCGAGAAGTTATCATTAAACTCATCAATTTTATTAAAATTGATTTAATATGCATGATAATATATGCATTAGGTAAAATAATTGACAATGTTTATTTTAAGGTTTATTAATTAAGCCGATTGTTAACCACACTTCAAATATGTCTAATCTCACTCAAATTTAGGTCTTTTTTTTGTTCTCAGTTCACGCTATCCGCAAACATGAGCTATTCCCTCTTTCCCTGTTTCCACGCCGTAACCTTAGGTTAGAGAACGACACTTCCGCACTGGACGATTCTTCCTCGCTGGACGAAGCTTCCTCGTCGGAGCGACGCAACCACTCCGGAGCAAGTCGAAAACGCTCGGATCTTCATTTCGCACGAGGCACAGAGCCGACTGGACTGCTCCTCCCGCGACGGCGGAGGAAGGATTTTTGGCTCCGATTGGCCTCGTCTTTCGCCTGCAGGTCGGTTTTCGGTTCTAGATCTGCTTGCCGATCGGTCTCTGTTCTCATGTTTTACAAGGTACATGTGTTGTTCCTCTCAACTCGTGCGGCTTCTTTCCCTCTACTCCAGATTTGCTCGCCGAGGAAAATCATCTTCCTGTATGTTACTATAGATCTGCTCGCGGTTCATCATGTGCTCCAGATCATTGCATCTCCTCTCAACCCTTGCATGCTCTTTGGACTATAATTTAACAGTGAAGGATCTCACCTTGATTTTACTTTTTCTTCTTTGAGGTCATTTTTCTAACTATTGTTTTCTCTCCATTTATTAGTTCTGTGATATCTTCCATGCTTGAAAGAGGAAGAATGTCATCATTACAAGTAGCACAGAGTGGAGAAATGAATTATGCAATAGGAAATAAACATTGTTCAGTAGGTTATTAGTATGATTAATATGACTATTTCTCAATGTTGAGTAAACAAATAATATGATTTATGAATTTGGCTTGTGTTAATTTTCTTTAATATTTATTTGCGGATATTAAATTTGTTTGCGGATATTAAATTTGTTTGTGGATTAGTGGATATCATTTCTTAAAAAATTGTAGTGCGGATGCCAAAAAATTATGATTAATCATATTTGAATTGTGGATAACAATTATCGTAATTAATGATATGGGCGGAGCCCGGCCCTAGGGACAGAACCCCGCGTCTGTCACATAGCATAGAGGAAAGCAAGAAGGATGAAGACCGGCGTGGGATGCCATGTTTTAAAACCCGGACCAGACCGGTCGGACCGCGGACCGGTTCACCTACCGGTCCGGTCAGGTCCTTAAAACTGTTGAGGTATATTTATATTAGTGTTTAATGGGCTACTTAACAGGTTGGTTAGGATCCGATAGGAATCCAAACCCGTAGTCGGGGATTTAGGGTTTCGCCTATAAATACCCCGCTAGGGGCAACGGGTAGGTCATTCCAAACTAGATGGTCACGCGGATGTTTCGAGCACTCTAACATTCTCGAAGATTCTCTTTCGTTTTGCCCTAGCCGCTCCGCTCCCGTGACCAATCCTTGTCTCCCGCACGAAACGAGCGCCGCTGTTCCCGAATTTTTCAGGATCGCAGCCGCCGCTCCCGTCTATATCTCCCCGCCGCTCTCGTTCTCTGCAAAATCCCGTGGCGTGAAAGGATTCTGTCGACGTTCCCAACCGCGGAAATCGTCGCTCCTTTTTTTTTTTTTTTTCATCGGCAAGGAATCCCGCCGCTGGAGTGGTGTTCACGACACCAACCCCGTTCGCGATTTTTCTGGATCGTCTTCGCCGATCGCAAAGGAGAAGTGAATCCGCTCAGGATTCAAGTGTCGTCGCCTTGATCGCCGCTGTTAATCGATCCAGGGATCGGATCGAAGGAGACGATCATCTTTCCTGGAGATCATCTTCCTCACGCTCGCCTTTGTTGCGATCTAGGGCAGCCGCAAATCTTCCTCGCCGATGCAGCGACTGCCGCACTGCCGGAGAAGGATTTTGGTCGCTGTCCGTTCCCTTCTGAATCTGCACTGCCACCACGATCCTTGTGTTGCTCTCGTGACCAGGTTCGCCGGGTGTTTCTCGATTCATTCTTCGCAAACTCCGGCTGTCGATCACACGGATTTTGGTCGCTGTTCTCTATCTCCTATCCAGATCTTGCCAGATCCCGGCCACCCCTGTTTTGAACCAATTCCAGATTCTGTGGCTGCAGTATTGTTCAGTTCATGGATAGCAAAAAGGTTAAAGGGACAAAGTTCTCCACTCATGTGTAGATCTGTGCAAAAGCTTCATTCCCTTATTTCTCTTATACTCACAGTGGCATAAGAGAGCAGAGGCCCATTTCACCAAGGTTCACCTTTTTCAGTCATTGGGAGTTCTTCTCTAGTGGAGAAAAGTTTTGTTGTTGGTCACTGGAGGAGCAAGCAATTCTCCTGGATTGGATCTGAAGACTGTCCTCGCCTTGCTCAGGTGATCTCTTTCTAGTATTTTTCTGCTTGTAATTTATATTGCTAGTAGAATACTGTCGTTTGGAAAGAAACACGAAATGTCAAAGGCGATCAGTCACTCCTCTCCCGTACCGATGATCAAGCTGGAGAAATTCTCCAACGCCGAGTTCAGTGCCTGGAAGCGCAACACACAGTTCGGCATGAAGTACCTGAACATCTTCTACACAGTGCAGACTGTCTTTGAAGAATTCAAAGGAAGTGATGTTGAAGATCAATGGGTCAACGACGAGGACTTCTGCAGAGACTACATCCTGAATTGTCTCTCCAACAGGCTTGCAGAGACGTACGGCAAGATGCAAAGGGCCAAGGAGATCTGGGAAGCCTTAGAGGAGCAGTTCAAGGAGGAGGAGAACATGTCCAAGACGCACCTGGTGGACAAGTTTATGACATTCACCTTCACTGAGGAAAGAGAAATCCTGCCACAGGTTGCTGAGTTTGAAAATCTGGTGGACAAACTCAATAGTGAGAATATCCCTCTGCCAGATGGATTTGTTGCAGGGGCGATCATTTTCAAATTGCCCTCGGCCTGGTATTCTTTCAAGACTGAGATGTACCGGAAGAAGACGCAGGTGAGTCTTAAAGACCTCAAGCGCTTCATCTGCATTGAGGATGAGAACCGGACTAGGCACGCTATAGAGACGATCAGCAAGCAGTCTTCCACTGCTAACATGATCACGCACCCTAAGTGGAAGCCTAAGCCTGGCAAGACTCGCCCACCGACCAGTGCACCCGCAGTTGCTGCCACCAGCAAACAAATTAAGAAGAAATTCAAAGGCAAGTGCTACAACTGCAATAAGTGGGGTCACTGCGCTTCCGAGTGTCGTCAGCCCAAACGGGGCGAATCCAGCACACCAAGAATCAATAATCAAGCCAACATGGTTCATCAGACTGCGCCTACCGACTTTGTTGTCATGGTCGGTAACGGGCCGACCAGTTCAGAGTGGTTGCTCGATTCAGGCGCTACCTGTCACGTCTGCCACAATCCAAAGCTTCTGGAGGATGCACAAGAGGTGCAAGAGACTGTCACTGTTGTAAATGGAGCTGTAGCTGACGTGCTGAAGGTCGGCAACGCTACCTTGACTCTCTCCTCAGGTAAAACTCTTACTTTGAAAAATGTTAAATTTATACCGACATTAGCTGCTAATTTAATTTCTATTAGCCTGTTGTGCGATGCGGGTATGTCTTTTAACATTAGTGGTGGTCGGGTAACCCTTATGGTTCACTCACATTACTTTGGTTGCGCATATGTCGTTAATGAGATGTATAGGCTGAGTCTAGCACACGAGGTAGTTAATCAGGTTAATTCTAATCTGATAGATCATAAGACTTTACATGCAAGACTAGGACACGTCAATTACAGAAAACTTCTCCTGCTAGCTAGAACTCACAACATACCCCTCGACACAAAAACCAAATTTGAAAAATGTGAAATTTGTGCTCAAACTAAGATAACTAGAACACCTTTTAGTCAGGTTTCTAGGAGCACACAATTGCTAGAGTTAATACATTCCGATATTTGTGACTACAAAAGTTTTGTCACTCGAGGCGGTCGGAAGTATCTGATAACCTTTATCGACGACGACTCTAGATTCAGTCACATTTACCTTCTTAAAACTAAAGATGAAGCATTTGAAAAATTTCGTATTTTCAAAAATAGGGTCGAAAATCAACTTGACATGAAAATAAAAAGACTAAGAAGTGATAGAGGAGGAGAATACGTCTCGGGGAGTTCAGAGATTTCCTTGCCAGTAATGGCATAATCCCTGAAACCACCGCTCCATATTCCCCACAATCCAACGGCATCGCTGAAAGGAAAAATAGGACTTTAACAGAAATGTTGAACTCCATGCTGTTGACTGCTGGCATGTCTGCGGCCTATTGGGGTGAAGCCGTCCTCACGTCAAATCATATTCTTAATAAAGTTCCCCATGCAAAGTTGACTAAGACACCCTACGAGCTTTGGTTTAAGAGGCCTCCTAGATTTGACAATCTTAAGACCTGGGGCTGTATCGCTTATGTTATGATACCAGACTCTAGAAGAGCTAAGATTGGACCCAGGACTAATACCTGCGTCTACCTAGGATGTGCAGATGATAGTGCTGCAGACAGGTTTCTGGATCTCTCCACTAATACTGTAATAGAATCAAGAGACGCTGTCTTCTTTGAGGATAAGTTCATTAAGGACAAGAACCTGACACTGCCAGGTCTGCCAGCCACTAGTACTGAGCCTTTAGTTGAGCCAGGACAACGTAACTCTGACACTGAGCCTGTAGACACGAGTGGTTTAGATACCAGAAGGCTATCTAGTAGAGAGAAAATGCCTAAAAGCTTCGGTACAGACTTCGTGACTTACCACGTTGAAGCTGATCCATCCACTTATAAGGAAGCGATGCGATCTAGAGACTCTCTATTATGGAAAGAAGCCATAGACGAAGAGATGAACTCTCTCATGCAGAACAACACATGGACTTTGGTTGATCTGCCCAAAGGGGCTAAAACCATTGGCAATAAGTGGGTTCTGAGGAAGAAGCTAAATCCTGATGGGAGTATCGCAAAATACAAAGCACGTCTAGTTGCCAAAGGCTTCACTCAAGTGAGTGGTGTAGACTACTTTGATATATACTCACCTGTATGTCACTATGCGACTATTAGGATTCTTCTCGCACTAGCATCTATTGAACATTTCACTGTTCATCAGATGGATGTCAAGACTGCATTTCTGAATGGAGATCTGACTGAGGAGATCTACATGCACCAGCCTGAAGGGTTCGCCATAGAAGGTCTAGAAAATAAGGTCTGTAAGTTGATTAAGTCACTATACGGATTGAAACAAGCACCCAAAATGTGACATGAAAAATTTGACACATGTGTAAAAGGCTTGGGTTTCAAATCCAGTCTATCAGATAAATGTCTGTACGTCAGAACAAGTGCAAATAAAGTAGCCATCATATGCTTGTACGTTGATGACATGCTAATTCTGGGCACTGATCAGTCTGAGGTGAAAGACGTGAAAGTTGTCTTGACGGCACAATTTAGCATGAAAGACCTAGGTGAGGTGAAAACCATCCTAGGAATGGAAGTGAACTTTACAAAAAAGGGTATTACCCTGAGTCAGAGTCACTACATTAGGAATCTACTGGAAAAGTGGGGTTATGATAAGAGCAGCAAGGCCACTGGACGCCATACGATTATAACAGTAGACTGAAACCGAATGAAGGTTCAGCTATCAGACAGTTGGATTATTCCAAACTCATAGGAAGTCTCATGTACGCTACTACCTGCACTAGACCTGACATAGCCTTTACGGTCGGCATGTTGAGTAGATTCACCAGTAACCCTGGGAAGGACCACTGGGACGCCTTAGACAGGCTAATGAGATACTTAAAGTTTACTGAGAAGTATGCTTTATGTTACAGTGGGCATCCTCCAGTGCTTGAAGGGTACTCCGGCGCATCTTGGTGCTCGGAAATAGCTGATTGTCGATCCACTAGTGGCTTTGTGTTTACACTAGGAGGAGCAGCAGTAGCTTGGAAGTCTAAGAGGCAAACGTGCATTGCACTATCCTCTATGGAATCAGAACTCTATGCTCTCGCTTCAGCTGGAGAAGAAGCAGAGTGGATAAGAGATCTGATATTGGACATTCCAATGACGAGTCTGAAAATGCACTCTTTTCGATTTATTGTGACAATCAGGCCACAAAGACCATTGCTACAAATACGTTGTTCAATGGCAAACGAAGGCAACTTAGGATGAAACAGGCCTGGTTGACCTATCTCACCAGTTAGGGGATAATCTCCCTATTGGACGTGAGATCAAAAGATAATGTAGCAGATGTCCTTACTAAGGGCTTATGTAAGGTTCTCACATCTAAAACATCGGGGAGATGTGATTAACGTCCATTTAGGAGGACTTAATACCTAGCTTATGTTTTAAATTTAAGAACCGTTGTCTGATTACATTCAAGCATCTACGTTGAGCACACTAAAGTATTTCAGATGCTATCTGATGAAAGCTAGAGGTGAGATAGTTGCCAGTCATTCCAAACTTGATGACTTACGTAACTATTCTTTGCCAAAGGCTGAATTGGGTATCATTCCAAAAAGGAGTACTGAGGTTGCTGATATGTGTCCTGATATTATGATTATTAGTTATATCATTCCAAACTTGATGATATAATAGTCACAGCTTGTTGTATCATTCCAAACTTGATGATATATCACAATTGTGGAACGTTAATAATAATCTTAATAATCGAAGGAACATGATTTGATTCTATGAAATCAATTAATCTAATTTTGTGTAAATTAGATAGAGATGCTGTTTTTTGGGATTCTTTCCTCCCAGTTAGAGTATTAAGTTCACCCGCTGTTAGAACTAATCACTTTATTTCTGCAAATGTTTGAATTCATAGAGATTTGCCTCATGACATTCTTGTTGTAATTGTTTACAGGAAAAGTGGAGTTTGGAGGAGAGACAGTTGATTTTGACCCAGATGATGATGATCTGCTTTTCACTTAGATCAATTATCGGTTTGAGATTTCCAGTTTATTGCTTTTTCATGTTTGGAACATTTGGTTTGAGTTTAGTATTTTGTCATCTAAAACTCATATTTGTTTTTCTGGAAAAACTCTTGTTTGTTTGGTCATTATTAATTTTTGGATAAGTAGCACCTTTCTTTTGCTAACACTTATATACAATATATGAGGAGATTGTTGAGGTATATTTATATTAGTGTTTAATGAGCTACTTAACGGGTTGGTTAGGATCCGATAGGAATCCAAATCCGTAGTCGGGGATTTAGGGTTTCGCCTATAAATACCCCGCTGGGGGCAACGGGTAGGTCATTCCAAACTAGATGGTCACGCGGATGCTTCGAGCACTCTAACAAAAACAGCATCGATTGCAAACCGGACGAGAACCGGTGAACCGGACGGTTAGACCGGTTAACCGAAAACCGGACCGGTTAATAGGCACTACCAAATATAACAAAGATGTTGACCACTCAAGCAAGTGGCATTGTTTTTTTTGATTCGAACTAAACTTAATATTTAATTATTTAATTATTTATTATATATTTCTTAAATTTTGTCATATATGTAAAAAAATAATAATTTTATATATCTTTACAAAATTTTAAATTTATTTTTTACATCTTACAAACTATCTTCTCTGCTTAGAACTAAATACGTAATATATGTTTAAAAAATATTTAATTATGTATACAAAATTTAAAATTTAGAAAATAATGAAATATTTGTAATATATATCTGAAATACATATTTAAATTATAAACACACATATTTGAAATATATAATTATTCGATTATTTACAAATTATTTTGTCTAATAAAATGATTATATTTAGTTACATTTCAATTTAAGTTAAATTTGATATTTTAATTATATATAATATAATATGAACTTATAATTTATCATATGTGATATGTTATTATTTAATATTACGATTCAATCCTGGTTCGACGGTCCAACCGGCCAGATCTTAAATCTTTGATCTCACTGATTTGTTCTTCGATCCGATTCTTAAACGTTGATGAGATGTGATGAAAGGAAGAAGAGTGGAGGAAGAAGACGGACCGGCGACCGGCCAAATCCGGGTTAAATAATGCCACTTGTGCAATAAATGACGACAGCTAAATGAGAAGAAGGCTAATCTTTTTGACCTGCCATTCAAAGAAAGTCAAGGGCTTTGTTCGTAAAAACCTCGACTTTTTGCTCTCCCTTCTCTCCCTGGCCTACAAAAGGGATGGGGCTTCTTCCTCAAGTGCTCCACCCCTTTCCTGGAATCATCATCTGTAACTCACCACCTCCATGGATCAGGATCTCCTCTCTGAAGATCAGATCTCTGAGTTCCGGGAGGCCTTCTGCCTCTTTGACAAGGATGGAGACGGTATCCTCTCTCTCTCTCTTTCTGTCGACCGTTGGATTATTTTCTTCTTAGGATTTTCAAACTAAAAAATGAGCAATGGCTCTCTTATTTCTTCATTGACATTTTCTGGGAGAGTGTTGAGTGTTCTTACAGTGGAATAGCGGATCAATTATAGAAGACATGTTTTTAATCATTTTTATTGAGTTTAGGTAGGTTTTTTTACATTATGAATGTATTTTCATATGTCAATTAAGGGTCAGTTTGGCTTCCCGATTTTGGAGTAAAAGCTCCAAACAGAGTGTCTCAGACTCCGCCCCCTTCCCTCCAGTCGCAAACTCCTGTGAGTTTGCCTCCTCACCCGAATGCTGCTGTGTTGCCTCCTCACCCGAATGCTAGAGCGCAAGAGGACAGCTGCAAAACCGTTATTTTTCTCCTTTTCATGCCGGCCGGAATGGACTGAGCTCGCTAAATCTTCCTAAACACTTTTGCTCCGGCTAGGCCTGCCTGAACGGCGCCCCGCCGGATTCTCAAACAGCCTTTGCTTTGACTTACTATCAGGGCTGCTTGTTTATCAAAGCCATCATTATTAGCCCTAATCTAATTATTATGACCACTTTATTTCGGGGTGCCAGTAAAAACCATCTGAAATGTCGAATCAAACAAAACCAAATTGAACGCACTGTTCAGTCTAGTTTTTGACGATGATGTTTTGGTTGCTGTTTAAAATTTTGAAAAATCGCAATTATTTGATTCGAGTTTTTAATGCTAAGCTGAATTGAATTGAATCATATAAATATTACAATATAAATTTTTATATGTATATAAATAAATAACAACATAATATTTCATTATTTGTATAAATAGTTTTCATTTCAAATAATATAAAAATGTCTTTATGTTTAGTGTTTTTTTCTTGGAACTGTTTCCCCTAAAAAATTAT
>CM077164.1:11185434-11381939 GCA_039583875.1 Platanthera guangdongensis
GAGGGATCCAGTTGTTACGGAACCTGTAAGCATGAAGAAGAAGGCGCGACAACTTCTACTTCTACAGACGACGAAGGATTCAGTTGCTTTTGCAAGAGGGATTCATAGCCTTATCGCTCACGGTGGTCGTCCTGTGAAAACCAAAGGGGAAAGTGATGGGAATCCATCGGATCGTGCACATGATGGGGCGGGACCCACGTTCATTTATTCCCGCCGGAAGACGTGATCGGATCGCCGATCCGACATCGCGGTTGCGTCCGGCACGTCGCCGCGAAGCAGAATTATATATTTATGTTTTTTTTTTGGACACGTGCTTAGTTTATTTAAGGGCGAACCAACCGGCCAATCATAGCCGTTGGATGGGATGCCCTCATGCTTGTTTTCTTATAATAGGACTAGTGGCCGGTTAGGGCTTTTCATTGCTGAAGTTGGAGAGTTCTTCTTCCCTACTTCTGGTGGTCTTCCCGCGGTGCCGATGCCGTGGACCCTTGGTGTGACGCCTTGGGGTAAGTCTTCCTCCTCCTCTCCCTCACTCCCTCCTCCCCATCCAGGCCGCCACCCCCCTCCTGTTTCCGCCTGGTTCGGCCGCCTGAAACCCCTCCCCCTCAACCCTATCCAACCCTCCAGCCCCCCCCCCCCCCACCGGTTCTCCGCCTGGAACCAGCCAGCCGCCGGCCCATTCCCGCCCAGATCGGGGCGGTCGACCCCTCTCCCGCCTCCGCCTCACTCGGCCAGCCATCCAGCCCCCTTTCCGCCCCCTACCAGCCCGCCAAATCCCTTTCCCTGCCCTAAATCGTGGATCCACTCTCCCTAAACCGGATCCGGCATCTATTACCGGATCCGCCCCCCCGAGTCCGGATCCGCGTGTATTCATCCGGATCCATCCGTTTTCCGTCCCGATCCCTTCCCCCACCACAAAAACAGCCCCTTTCTGTCATCTCCACCTCCGGCTCCACCACCCGGCACCCGATCTACGCCACTGAACCTTCCACTTCCATTGCCCGAAATCAGCCCCTAGTCTTGAGTTATTTTGTGATTGTGTTGTACTATTTTCTTGATATTAATATTGGATAATCTCATATTTGCTTGGAGCTTGTTTGGGGCATTTTTGTATCGATTGATTATTAACCTGCAGGTGGATCTCTTCGCCGCACGCTTCGCTTTTGGCCCTCCGAGCGGAGGAAAGCCAACTAAGAAATTCGCCCAATATTAAATCAATTCTTGTTGTAGTTATTGCTTGTGGCGTTGTTATTTTCCATTGCTCTAATTAATTCGTCGCATGAACCATTGTTGTGTTGCATATAGAGTCTAAGTGGTGCACTTCATAGCCTACCCTACATCAGTTGGTATCAGAGCCCAGCTCGGGCCATTTGCATGCTCCGTAGTGGTAGGACATTTAGAAGCATGGTAGATCCACCCGTCACAAATGACCGGGCAGCGGGCTCGAATTCGAGCACCGCTACCACAGACTTTCAACGCCTTATTCTAGAGCGTTTTGACGCAATAGGTACCCAGTTCGAGAATGTGTGTCACGATATCGCCGCGGTGACTCGTCGCCTAGACCTGATAGAGCACGCGAGAGGTACCCCCCCCCCCTACACGACCATGAGGCGGGTGACCCGGGCGACTCTCCCCGTCGTGGGCAGCGGATCAGAGATGATCCGCCACCTGCGGACCACTACCACCGTGAAGACCCCGTGTCCCCGCTCGGTCGCCACGACCAGCGTCGTGACGAGTATTACCCGCGGGTCGACGTGAGCGCGGGACCCGCCCCGCTCGACACGATATGGACCGTGACGATGATCTTGATGATTATCCTAACCCGCGGAGAGGCGACCGCGGCTTTGACATCACCCGTCGGATTCGCCTCGATGCCCCGACGTTCGATGGCCGCTTGGACCCGAAGGCCTTTAGTGATTGGCTCCTTGACATGGACCACTATTTTGACTGGTACGACATGAGTGATGAGCGTTGTGTCCGGTTTGCCAAGATGAAGCTAGTCGGGCAGGCCAAGGTATATTGGATTAGTGTTGAGAGATCCTTAGAGCATGACGGCTACTACCCTATCACCAGATGGGGAGAGATGAAGCAGAGACTGAGCGAGAGTACCTCCCCCGCGTCCTACCGGGATCAGCTATTCGAGCAATTACAAAACTTGCGCCAGGGAACGCTCACGGTGGTCGAGTATATGGCCCGATTCGACAAGTTAATGGTTAGGAGCGATATTTCGGAGGAACCCATCGCCACTGCCTCTCGATTCAAGGCAGGCCTCCGCTCGGACCTCCGGAGGGAGTTGATTCCCCATCGTTTAAAGACGGTAGACCAGATATTCCAGCTCGCTCTGGAATATGAGCAGTACCTTCGCACCTCTAGTACGAGGCAGTTTCCTTCCCGAACGGACTCGTCGACGTTTAGGAAGCCCGCTCCGACCCAGACTGCTACAGCCACCCCACCCCCTCGAGTCACTCCTGACATGAAGGGGAAGGCTATTGCTACTGAGGGCCAGAGGCCTAGGGGTATACAGTGTTTTAGGTGCGGAGGTAGAGGACACGTGGCGGCCCACTGCCCCACGCGGAATCTGTTGATTGAGGATGAGGAGCACGATTTAGAGGAGGATGTAGAGGCCACGGAAGAGATTAGAGCCACTGTCGAAGAAGGTTGGGAGAGCGATGCCGAGAGGTCCCTAGAGATGGGAGTGATTAGGCGCCTCTTACACACCCCACGTGCAGATGAGGATTGGCGCTGCACTACCATCTTCTACACATATTTCCCTAGCGCAGGCGGACCCTGCAAGCTAGCCATCGACAGTGGGAGCTGCGTGAACATCATAGCCCAGAAGGGGCTTGAGCGTATGCAGGTGAAGGCAGAGCCTCACCCCCACCCCTATCGTGTCGTCTGGGTCGACAAGAGCGCGATCCAGGTGACCCAGCGTTGCTTAGTACCGATCAGCATCGCGTCCTTCCAGGATCGGGTGTGGTGTGACGTCATTCCCATGGACGTTGCACATGTGTTGCTTGGACGCCCCTGGTTGTTTGATCGTGACGTCACGTGTTTCGGCCGCTCGAACACGTGTGTCTTTTATGACAAGGGGCGGAAGATTACTTTGAAACCCACCCAGCCCAGGGAGAGATCGAAGAGTGTGGTGGAGCCCTCCGTGAGCACGGGTGCCTTGAGACCATTACACATCCTGAGACGTGGCGAGTTTCTCCGCGACAGCATTGAGGCTGATATTATGTACGTTGTCGCCGCCACTCAGGTATCCGAGGCCTCCTCTGTTGACCACCCGCTAGCGGTGCGTTCCCTTCTGGATGAGTTCGCAGACATTATGCCTGACGAGCTCCCTGACGAGCTGCCCCCGCAGCAAGATATCCAACATGCCATAGATCTGATTCTGGGAGCCTCCCTACCGAACCTTCCCCACTATCGTATGCATCCAGATGAGCATGCCGAGCTCAAACGGCAAGTCGACGAGCTTCTACGGAAGCAATTTATTCGTGAGAGTATGAGTCCGTGTGCTGTTCCCGCCCTTCTTACCCCTAAGAAAGACGGCATTGGCGTATGTGCGTCGATAGCCGCGCCATAAACAGATCACGGTCAAGTACCGCTTTCGGATTCCTCGATTAGATGATCTATTGGACACTATGTCCGGTGCCCAGATCTTTACCAAGATCGATCTGCGTAGTGGGTACCACCAGATCAAAGTGCGTGAAGGGGACGAATGGAAGACCGCCTTCAAGACTAAGGATGGACTCTATGAGTGGCTAGTCATGCCATTCGGGCTTTCAAACGCCCCTAGTACTTTTATGAGAGTCATGACGCAGGTGTTGCGGCCCTACATGGGCAAGTTTCTTGTTGTATACTTTGATGACATATTGGTCTACAGCCAGACACAGGCCGCCCACCTCGACCATTTGAGGCTTCTCTTCGGCACCCTGCGCCGGGGAGAAATTGTATGTGAATTTGAAGAAATGCGCTTTTCTCTCTAAGTCTGTCCACTTCCTTGGATTCATTATATCTTTGACTGGCGTATCTGTTGACCCCGAAAAGGTACAATGTATTCGAGACTGGCCTGTGCCTACGACTATCCACGAGGCTCGCAGCTTTCACGGGCTTGCCACATTCTACAGGAGGTTTGTCCCGGGGTTCAGCACGATCATGGCCCCCTTCACGAGCTGCCTCAAGAAGGGAGAGTTTCAGTGGACCCCGCTGCCACTAGAGCCTTCGAGGAGATAAAGGCGAAGCTGACGACGGCCCAGTCCTGAGGCTTCCTGACTTTGGCCGTGCCTTTAAGGTCGCTTGCGACGCATCTGGAGTTGGTATAGGTGGCGTATTGAGCCAAGAGGGACACCCGGTCTCCTACTTTAGTGAGAAGTTAAACGAGGCGAAACAGAAGTATTCGAACTACGATCGAGAGTTTTATGCGGTTGTCCAGTCCTTACGCTACTGGAGGCACTACCTCCTCCCCCGGGAGTTCGTGCTTTACTCCGACCACCAGGCATTACGCTACTTGGATTCTCAGCGCAAGCTGGGGCATCACCATGCCAAGTGGGTCGAGTACCTGCAGGACTTCCACTACGTTCTCAAACACCGAGCTGGTGTTGAGAACAAGCCTGCAGACGCCCTGAGTCGTCGTGTCTCTTTGCTTCAGACGATGACCGCCCGCGTCGACGGACTTGAGCGCGTGATCTTAGAGTATCCGACGTGCCCTGATTTTGGCGAGGTTTACACCGCCCTATCCCGAGATCCCCCAAACCCCATTGAGGGATATCAGATCTTCGAGGGATATCTATACCATGGATCCCGCCTATGCATTCCCCGGACATCGTATCGTGATTTTCTGATTTGGGAGTTGCATGCGGGCGGAGCCGCCGGACATTTTGGGCGCGATAAGACTATAGACATTGTGGAGGACCGTCTCTACTGGCCCACGCTTAGGAAGGATGTGACTAGGGTCGTCTGCCACTGCCGCACCTGCCAGACGGCCAAGGGCACGAAGCAGAATGCGGGCCTATATACTCCTTTACCGGTCCCACGTCGACCTTGGGAGGACCTTAGCATGGACTTCGTTCTTGGACTTCCCCGCACTCTTCGGAAGCACGATTCCATCTTCGTGGTGGTTGATCGCTTTTCGAAGATGGCTCATTTTAATGCTTGCCGCAAGACGGCAGACGCGACCCACGTGGCATCCATTTTCATGAGGGACGTTTTCCGATTACACGGCCTTCCCAAATCCATCGTATCGGACCGCGACGTGAGATTTATGAGCTACTTCTAGAAGACCCTGTGGCTCAAGACTGGCACCACCCTTAAGTTCTCGACTGCCTACCACCCACAGACGGATGGCCAGACAGAGGTAGTGAATAGGAGTTTAGGGAACTTGTTGAGGTGTCTGGTGGGAGAGCGAGTGAGTAGTTGGGACTTAGACCTGCCGGTCGCCGAGTTTGCATATAATAGCTCCGTCAGTAAAACTACTGGGTTGAGTCCATTTCATATAGTGTCAGGTTACGACCCCAGGAAACCCCTTGACCTTATTCCGAGCCCGTTAGAGTCTCGTCCTAGTGAGTCTGCCGAATCATTTGCACAGCATCTGCATGAGTTGCATGAGTCGGTTCGCCGACGTATTAATATGAGCAATGAAAATTATAAAACTCACGCAGATCAGCGAAGACGAGAGCGTATTTTTAATATTGGCGAACGGGTGATGGTACGAGTCCGCCCGGAGAGACTCCCTTCGGGGTCTGCCAAGAAGCTAAGCGCCAGGCGAATGGGTCCTTTCTCAGTTATTAGTCGGATTGGGACAAACGCCTACAGGCTAGATATCCCGGCAACCATGGGGATTCATCCAGTTTTTAATATCGAGGATCTGACACCCTATTACGAGCCTTATGACTATGGGGATCCGAGCAGTGGAGGTGCGCCACGTTCTTCCCCCTTGCCTTCCTTCCCCACCGCCCCACCCACACCAGTTGGCCACCACAGCCCGCCCACTACTGACACCCTTTCCCCTGGGAGTTCGTCGTCATTGGTACCACCGTCGGCATCACCACTCGCACCGGATCCCACCATGAGAGACGAGAGCATCACGGAGATCAGATCCCACCAGATTGTTCCCACCACGGACGGGCCGCGCCTTCGCTACTTGGTTCATTGGCGGGGTCGTACAGACGCTGACGACGCTTGGATACTACCGGCAGAGCTTGATCGACTTGCCCCCGGACTTCGACTCCAGTACGATCGTCTCCATTCCTCGGAGATGAATGCCTTTCAGTCGGGGGGGAGTTGATGGGAATCCATCGGATCGTGCACATGATGGGGCGGGACCCACGTTCATTTATTCCCGCCGGAAGACGTGATCGGATCGCCGATCCGACATCGCGGTTGTGTCCGGCACGTCGCCGCGAAGCAGAATTATATATTTATGTTTTTTTTTGGACACGTGCTTAGTTTATTTAAGGGCGAACCCACCGGCCAATCATAGCTGTTGGATGGGATGCCCTCATGCTTGTTTTCTTATAAATAGGACTAGTGGCTGGTTAGGGCTTTTCATTGCTGAAGTTGGAGAGTTCTTCTTCCCTACTTCTGGTGGTCTTCCCGCGGTGCCGACGTCGTGGACCCTTGGTGCCGACGCCTTGGGGTAAGTCTTCCTCCTCTCCCTCACTCCCTCCTCCCCATCCAGGCCGCCAGCCCCCCTCCTGTTTTCGCCCTGGTTCGGCCGCCTGAAACCCCTCCCCCTCAACCCTATCCAACCCGCCAGCCCCCCCCCCCCCACCGGTTCTCCGCCTGGAACCAGCCAGCCGCCGGCCCATTCCCGCCCAGATCGGGGCGGTCGGACCCCTCTCCCGCCTCCGCCTCACTCCGGCCAGCCATCCAGCCCCCTTTTCCGCCCCCTACCAGCCCGCCAAATCCCTTTCCCCTACCCTAAATTCGTGGATCCACTCTCCCTAAACCGGATCCGGCCATCTATTACCGGATCCGCCCACCCGAGTCCGGATCCGCGTGTATTCATCCGGATCCATCCGTTTTCCGTCCCGATCCCTTCCCCCACCACAAAAACAGCCCCTTTTCGTCATCTCCACCTCCGGCTCCACCACCCGGCACCCGATCTACGCCACCTGAACCTTCCACTTCCATTGCCCGAAATCAGCCCCTAGTCTTGAGTTATTTTGTGATTGTGTTGTACTATTTTCTTGATATTAATATTGGATAATCTCATATTTGCTTGAAGCTTGTTTGGGGCATTTTTGTATCGATTGATTATTAACCTGCAGGTGGATCTCTTCGCCGCACGCTTCGCTTTTGGCCCTCCGAGCGGAGGAAAGCCAACTAAGAAATTCGCCCAATATTAAAATCAATTCTTGTTGTAGTTATTTGCTTGTGGCGTTGTTATTTTCCATTGCTCTAATAATTCGTCGCATGAACCAATTGTTGTGTTGCATATAGAGTCTAAGTGGTGCACTCCATAGCCTACCCTACATCAGAAAGGGACGAAGCTTTTAGTGGCAGCAGAATGAGGAGGAAGATTTGATACCAAGTTGTTATGGCCTAACCCACAACATTCATAGTCTTCGGAGGATGGTCGGAGGAGGGGATGATAATGGCGAAGGATATTGTGGAGCTAGAACTATGGCTTTCTAGGCGGGTTGTGCTCAAAGAGAGCTACCGCAATCTCGTGAAGACAAGGAAATAGAATTACTTCTTCGATGTTATTCCACTAGCTCAAGGAGGCTTTAAATAAGAGATACAAGGGACATAAACATAATTAAGTCTTTAACACTTGGATACCACTTGGACTTAAATGACAATAAAATCTAATGAAAGATGTCATAATAAAACCCTAAAGACAATATAATAATTGGACATGAAGCCCATAACATCTCCCCATCCACCATCATATCCACCTACGACTATCTCTACAACAATGCTATCGACTCAATATGGGTCACAGCCCAACACAGTGATCTTATTTCTAAGGTTCCTGACAGTGTGTCAAGAAGCAATAGATGGCACCTGACAAATAATATAAGGTTCTAGATGTTTAGGAACAATTTCATATTCACCATTTGTTCCCCCCCCCCTTCAGTTGGCATTGATGGCACCTCTGCTTCTTAGATTGGAAATATGAAAGGTGGAAGGGTTCGCTTTTCTCCTTATCCACTCTTCATCAAAATTGTTAAATCATTGTGCTCATTAACAAAGAAGAAATAGAGAAATAAATTGAAGTATTATTTTCCAGAAATTATAGCCTTCTTAAATATGGCAAACAATCCGATCTTGTATCCAGAAATGGTCAATATCTTGCAAACTATGATTATGTCAATGCTAAAATTAAAATTTCAAGATATTATTCAAGATGGACTGATTTTATAGATGCTTATTGCTGTTCAAGTTTATCTACTTAAAACACTACTAAGATATGAGCTCAAACAAAATTATATTGATAATCAGACTAAATTATATTTGGTCCTCGTGTAACCTTATTCAATAACAAGAAGTTGCACAAGGGGTCTCGCGACTGCTATGGGGCTCTTGGCTTCCTTTATATAATAGCATAGATAGCCAGTCAAACCCTTTAAATTAGGTTGGAATTTAAACATGTTTCGAGGCCAAGATAAAAAAGTGCATAATTGTATATGGAATTACCTTTTTTAACTTAGAGCCGTTTATAACCTTAATATTTTGGATGACAGCTACAGGTTTTTCAGCCAAAGCATCTGCAAGATCTTGCAAAATAGGCTGAAGAAGTTGTGCAAACTGTGCCTGGCCAAGCTGCTCTTCCCCTTCAGCTCCATGCCTCTTCAAGATGTTTCTTAGAAGATCATCACAGACTGCAGATCTCATACAATGTTATGAAGACCACCAACCACAAGACATGCTAGTAATAAGAAATTAAAAAAATTAGAAGAAATGAGTATAAAAAAAGATTGATCATATGTTAGGATTTGATCATATGTTAAGATGAAGCATTGATCACTGAAATCAATTTGTTATTTCAAAATTTATCCCATACCCTTAGATCTTAAAGGCACAAGGCGCACCAATGCGCAAAAAGATCTTGGAGCCTAGTCGCAAGGCGCGCGCCTGACGAAGGCAAGACGCGCACCTGACGAAGGCAAGACGCGTGCCTGAAGAAGGCAAGGCCCGAATCTGACGAAGGCAAGGCCCGCGCCTGATGAAGGCAAGGCCCGCGCCTGATGAAGGCAAGGCCCGCGCCTGATGAAGGCAAGGCGCAACCACATACATTTTAAATAATCAATATCAAACATCATTTCAACTTCTCGATCAAATTCTTCATCTAACCTACGAATCAATCATTCATTACTATCGTGTATATCTCTTAAAAAATAGAATCAATGCAGTCACTTGCATCATATTTAAGTCACAACGCACAATTATCTTTCACAAACACAAAGTCAATAAAAAATTATTGAGTTCTTACATTATTTTTTCTTTTTTTAAAAAAACAAAATTTTACAACAAAAATCTCACTCAGACGCAAATAAGGCGCACGAAGGAGCAAACATTTGAGCTTGGTGATCCTTGATCCTAAGGCGCGCCTTTAGCATACCAGTGTATAAGTTTATCCACACAGCCTAATTGTGTTAATAATAAAGGTCAAGGTGAAACCAGGTTTAATAACAAAAGAGGGTCACAAAATGGTGTGAATTAGTCTTCGGCTAAAAACATACCAGTATCAAAAATTTGCACTCTTTTGTAAATAAGTTCAACCAAACTATGCTAAGGTAGACGGTTTATAATGTAGGGCGAATGTATAGGTAACCGAAGACGCAAAGCCCCATGTCACGGACTGCTAGTTCAAGGCGCAACTGTGAACATGGTTACGTGCGCCGATGGAACAATAAGTCGAATGTTGAGGCTATAAGGCTTCAAAGAGATCGAAGACATGAGTGTGGGACAGTGGGATCCCATGACATAAGTATGGTTCCATACTCAAGATGATCATGCACAAGGGGAGTATGCCAAGAATAAAACATAAGCGTAACCATGACATTCTAAGGCGCAAAATATGCGGGAGTCTTCAGAACACTAGAGAGAAATCTTGAAAATAATGGAAGATTCTAGAATGATGCGGAGTCTTTCAGAAGATTTTAGTGTTGGGTAGAATGTTGTAGAATATTGTAGAATTGGGTAGATATTTCTAGAAGAGTGTAGAATAATTTAGAATATTCTAGAAGAATATGAAACCTTCTAGATAAATCTAGGTGTGTGTAAAAGTATATAGAATAGTGTGAAGTTTTGTGGATGTTGGGAGTAATTTAGAATAATCTAAACTACTCTTGAATATTGTAGAATAGTGTGGAGGTTTGTGCATGGTCCTAAGAAAAATGTAGAATAGTTTAGAAGAGTCTAGAGTATAGAGTTTTTTAGAGTCTTCCCTTGGTTGGAGGGAAAACCCTTCGGAGGCTATAAAAAGGGGGGTGCTCATTTGAGCCAAACAATCTTAGAATCAATCCAAGCAATGTACACAAGCCACCAAAGGGTCAAGAGTAGTAAAGCTACAAAGTTGTGAATAGAAGTTTGAGTGTTCTCGAGTGTTCTCCCCTTTCCACCATATACTTATGTGTGTGTGTGCGCATATAATTCCACTGCTAAAAAGGTGAAAGATGACTTATCAATTGCAAAGGGTGCAACGAGAAGCTAAGGCCGCACAGATCAAGGTCTGAGCATGGGTACAGCACCGTGCCCGTGATATTTGATACAAGTTTTGGACATGCAATAGAGTTCTTTGAGTTCTTTCACTTATGAGTTTTCTCCTGAGTAGTTTCTTCATTCTTCTTTTCCTCAGCAACAAGATCTTGCATGAGGCTGACTTAACTAGGCTACGCGGAGTGGCAAAGCGGAGTTAAGGCCACACAGAAGCTTGCAAAGAGATAAGTCAGTAACACCCAGCCCTAGATGAAATGCAAGCAACCAAGACGAATGTAATGGAACCAACGACGAACACTAAAAAGAAGATGCGGATGAGTACTTGATGCGCCTCTCCACTTCAACTAACCCGCTTGGATTCTATGTGTCACATCTTTATCAGTATCTCCGTCTTTTTGAACTATCGATCCAAGATATTTAAAACACTCACTACAGGAAATATCTTGATCACTCAACTTAAAAACAAAGTCATCCGCCATTCTTGCACTGCCAAATTTAAGCTCCATATACTCTGTCTTTACCCCGTTCAACCTAAAACCCTTCTTTTTAAAAGTGTCTCGCCAAGATTCAAGTTTTGCATTTACACCCTTGTGCGTCTCATTGACGAAAACGATATCAACCGTAAACAATAAACACCAAGGTATTGCTTGTTGGATGTCTGGTGAGCTCATTTAAGATAAGGGCTTAAAGATGAACCTTGATGTAATCCAACCGTGATAGGTAATTCTTGTGTTAATCATTCAGATATCCTCACCCTTGTCACTGAATTTGTATACATATCTTTGATCATGTCAATATATGATACATTTACACCTTTCTTTTCTAAGACTTTCCATAAGATCTATCTTGGAACTTTATCATAAGCCTTCTCAAGATCGATAAACAACATATGCAAATCTTGTTTTCTTTCTCGGTAGTTGTCAATGAGTCTCCTCAAGAAATGTATAGCTTCCACGGTCGACCGCCCTGGCATGAATCCAAATTAATTCTTCGAGCTATTAGTGTACAACCTTGTATTTGCCCAGTGGGATCTTTAGAAGAGGTCGAGCCAGGAAGGACAGGTTATACCCAGGTGAATTGGAGGGGCGAGTGAAGGGCATAACTCCCCAACTCGCCCAGGGCGAGTCCTATGAGCAAGTAGGGGTGAGTAGGGCAGCTCGGCCTGCACTCGCCCCAGGTTCAGGGCAGGTGGTGGGCGAGTGGGGGCGAGTGGGGGCGATCCGGCCCACATTCGCCCCAGACTCGGGGCAAGCGGCGAGTGCCAACTTCATCGGGCACTCGCCCTCCCAGGCGAGCAGGAATAGCACAGTCGACTCACCTAGTTGTTTTGTCCGGAAACCCAGTTAGGTCTGCCATTTGCCGCTCCGAACAGCGGGATTTCACTTTTGGCAAACCAATTTGGCCTACATTTAGTAAAATCAAAAGGCGGGATTCCGCTATTTGCAGAGCGTTCTTGAAAAACTATAAATCGACACCCAAGGGCACCTTTGGAGGGGGCTTCCTTTTGACTTTCTCTCCTTTGGTTGGACCTAGTTGACTAGAGCCTCCACATTGTTGATTGTGGTTTCTGGGTGGAGAGACTGGTGCTCCTCAGTGCCCTCCAAGGCACCCAGCTCAGCATTGGCTAGAGAGGGGAAGCTATCTTTGATCTTTCGGGTGTGTAGCGGAACCTCGCTGCAGCTCAGGGGTCTGTTTCTTAGTTCCAAGTCACTGGTCAAGCGTTTTCAGATGGGAGAAATAGGTGCAAGCTGCCCCATCGGTCTGAACTCCTTGTTGAGCCGTGGTTTTCGGGTTCAACATTTTTGGTGTGGTGAGCGTGGACCGTAGTTTGCACAGAAAATCCTGAGTGAGCTCATGGCTGGAGGCGAGGAACAAGGAGACAACTCCGGTAGTCGCTCAACATAAATGACTTCGTGCGGAAGAGTGAATTTTTGGAGTTTACGAAGGAGGTTATGGAGACCTTGCATGCACTCGCCCCGCGAAGCGAGTGTTCAACACTAATTGACCCGGTGCTCGCACCCCAGTCATTGGGCGAGGACGCCCCGAGTAGGTGACCTGTGAAGGAGGTGGCGGCTGAAGGGGGTGAGTGGGATCCTGCATGGCAAGAGCTATTCCGCAGTCCAACGAGTGTCGGGCCTGTCGGCCATCCAGGCGAGTTGAAGGCGCGAGTCGAGTCGGCTTGCCCTGCAGGGGAAGTCCATTCAGTGAGTCGATCGTTTTGACCCCGGTTCCTGAGGGGTTCAGCGAGCCGGAAATGTCAGCTACACCGACAAAGATGATCTCGTTCAACACCTGCAATGGTTCGAGAATACAGACTCCATTAGACAGATGTCAGGTGTTTTTAAGTGACGCCTCTTCGCCATCACATCCAAAGGCAAGGCAAGTGACTAGTTCCACCAGCACCCCCCCCCCACCCCAGGTCAATCTATAGCTTCGAGGAACTTTATCGGAGTTTCCAGTTACGTTTCTCGACATCCAAGAAGAGGAAGAAGGGGAGAAGGCCCTATTTCTGATCAAGTAAGGGCCAGAGGAGATGCTGAGAAGTTACGTGTACCGGTTTCAGGAAGAGGTCTTCTTGTTCATGAAGTGTCAGGGTACACCCTGCAGCTTGCATTTACCCTAGCATTGCGCTGGGGTTTCTTCAAGATGGAGTTGACCCGGGATTCTCCCTTGTCCTTCGAAGAGCTGATGGAAAGGGCAGTGAGAGAAATTGAAGGAGAAGCCGTGAACCCAGCGTTCGCAAAGAAGTTAGCCAAGTTGGGAGAGAGCGAGCTAAGGGAGCAAAGGGGACTCAGGCAACAAGAAGGGAGGAGAAGGATACGAGGAGTGGAGAGTGGAAATGAAGATGAGCAGCGGCTCATGCTGGACCTTGTGAAGGAACTCCACGACTTGGCGGCCATTCGTCAAGAAAAAGTCAAGCGTCGGATAGCCAAGTACTTCGATAAACATATCAGAGTCAAACAGTTTGTAAAGGGAGATCTAGTCCTTAAAAAGGTCGATGCGGCCGGGAGGTTGGCGACAGTCGGGAAGCTCAACCAAAATTAGGAAGACCCCTATGTAGTCGCGGAGGCATTAAGTCGGGGGGATCTCACCTCCAAACCGTGGAGGGAGTTTTCCTTGGTTGCACATGGAGTGACGACGATTTGAGACACTTTTATCCTCGACAATGAATGGTGAAGATGCTTGCTTTCGAAGTTCTTCCTTTTATTATATATAATACATACATGTGAAATATGATTGGTCGAACGCTCCGAGCAGATCCCGCGACCGGGCTCTCACTAGCCGGCAGGGCTGGAAAGCACTCGAGTGGCAGGTTGATGTGAAATATGGTTGGTTGAACGCCCCGAGCAGATCTCACTGACCGGGCTCCCACTAGCTGGCAAGGCTGGAAGAGCTCTCGAGTGGCGGGTTGATGTGAAATATGGTTGGTTGAACGCCCCGAGCAGATCCCACTGACCGGGATCCCTCTAGTCGGCAGGGCTGGAAGAGCACTCGAGTGGCAGGTTGATGTGAAATATGGTTGGTTGAACGCCCCAAGCAGATCCCGCTGACCGGGTTCACACTAGCCGGCAAGACTGGAAGAGCACTCGAGTGGCAAAATGGTGTAGAAAACAATGGTTGAAACGAAAGCTAAGTGAAAGACGGGGCTGGGGGAAGGGTGGAATCATACTCAACTTATCCTCGCCAGTAGGTCGGCTCGCCTGCCTGAAAAGAGGTCAGCATCAAACGAAGAAAGTCAAACAAGAGGCGAGTAGGATCATGCTCGCTCTACCCGCGCACTTGCACACTCTAAAAATATCGAACGAGCCGCGCATGGAACTCTCAAGTCACGAGTGTGTGAAACCTCGAGTATGCGAGAAAGGCCTACACCTAAGCGAGACGCAAGTGCGAGATGGTTGTCCTAAGTACCGCAAGATGTCGATTTCGTACGAATCACACTGCAATCGCAATCCAGGGGCAATGGCGAGTCGCGGGCAAGAGAAAAATTAATACATAGCCGAAAATGGAGAATCAAAGACAACTTAAAAATTAATGTATATGATAAAACAGTATTGTTCTTTACAAAAAACAGGCCTCGCCCGCGAGTGCACAAAAACAATAACATTGGTAAGGGCGGAAGCCAAAAAATTTCCTAAGCTTTATCTCTTAAGTCTGGCCGCCTGAGTCGCTGTCTCCTTCGTCAAAATGCGAGTCGAAGTCGTCATCAGACGATCCTACTTGGCGGGTAAACAACTCGGGTACCAGTAGCTCCGCGGTAATAACCTTGCAGTCCTCCTTCAGTACGTCGAGACTCTGTATCATGAGGAGAGCGTGCTCCGTGTCTTTGATGGCGGTAGTCCTCTTCATTTCTTCCAACTCGCACGAGGAATATTGCTACAGCTTGCCTTTCCGGCTGGACGACTCGCCGCGACTTGGTGGCAAAGTAGTGGAGAGAACTCGGGCGAGTTGGACCTCCTTGTTCTCTCCCTCCAAGTCAGCAACATGCGAACGCATCCGGTCAGCGGTCTCAGCATCCTGCGAGGATCATGCAATGTCTGGCTGGAAGAAGTAATGGCGCAAGTATTCCAAGAAAGCAGTACTTACCACCCCGCCAAAGTTCTTCTCGAGAAGCTTTTCAGCAATTTCCAGTTTGAGCTTCAGCTCCTTCGCCTCATCAGTCGCGAGTTGTCGCGCAGTCTCGGCCTTGACCCACTTCCTGAATAGGTTGAGGTTGTGGCGCGAGCTCATATGCGCAAGTTCAAGAGCACGCAGCTGCGCTCGCGCGCTCTCGTGGGTCAACCTCTGCGTGATCTCATCATCGTATGTAGACGCGTCCTCCCGCCCATAGAGCTTGAAGGCTAAGGTGTAGGCATGCCAGCTGGGAGGTCTCCGCTCTAACCATGAAGGAAAGAGCATGGAGACGGAGATTCTGTCGGCCTTTTGGCCCCAATGGACCATCGGCTCGTTGGCGCTGTCCAGGGCTTCCTGCCCCAGGCCGAAATTGGGGTACGCGTTGGGTTGCCCCTCCTCGCGGTCTTCCGCCTCTAATCAGGCAGAGGAACCAGGGATGTCCCCCACTGCCTGAGCTCCTTCTTGGGGAGCCTTCCCAACTCGCCTCTCCTTAGTCGCCTCCTTCTTCTGTTTCTTTGGCGGGACCGAGGTTGGGGGCAAGTCAAGGTCGACAGGCACGACCCTCTTTTTGCAGCCGAGGGAGGCAGATGTCCCCGACTCTCTGCTGCACATCGTCGTGGCTGCTTTCGCGCGAGAGAGAGTTGAGAAGTTGGTGTCCTGGCGCTCATGTAAGGAAGGTTCACTGGGAAGAGTCGCTCCCCTGCATCGTCACAACGACAAACCTTGGTAAAAGGAAGAGTCAAAGGGTGCAAGACCCGGAAGAAAAGAACTGTGTCAATACCTTCTCCTGGGAGTACCGGGAGGAGCAAGTTAACGTACTGCCTCAGATAGACGACTTCAAAATTCTTGTTGAGAAAGAATTTGTGAAGGTTTGCATCCTGGCCCTCCACTGGCGGAGCGCGATATGTCGCCTCATCTTGCTGGACCGGAGAGTAGGGAATGTTCCCGAGATTCCACTTGACGAAAACGAATTTGGTTATCCAGTTGTGGTTCTTGTTGATGGTCTCGCATACCTTAAAGTGCGAGTTGGAGAGGAAGGCGACAGCGTCATTAGTTGTCTTATACATAAATAACTTGCGGAAGACGACGACGTTGAACTTGATTCACTCCTCGCGTAGGAAGCACGTGAAAGCTACCAACATGGCAATGGATTTGGTACTCGTTGTGTTGGGGTGGCACCGAAGTATTTGAGAACTTGACGCATCTCTGGCCACAAGGGGAGGCACAGCCCCACCTCGAAATGCGAGATAGGGAATGCGAGTTCATCTTCATAAAAAGTATTGATCGCCTCGCCCTTGCTAGGGGGAAGAGCGGTGAACCCTGATGGGATGTGGTCCGCCACGAAAGAGAGGTACTCCGCCTCGGGCAAGTGGTCGTCAAAGAATGGTGCAAACTGCTTCGCACGCTTCAACTGATCGTCGGTAGTCTCTCTGTTACCACCAATCGCAATGAAGCAAGTAATGTGAGTGCTAAGAAAGCGAGTCCTAAGAACGAGCAGAGGCGGAACCGTGAAGGATAATAAATGTGGTAGGTGAAAAAGGGGTGGGGGCTTATTTATAGAAAAAAGTTGAATAATGAAGGGATGGACGGGGGGTATGCGGATAACCCACCTGCGACCTTTTGCCTATACCTTTAGGCCGATCCCGCGGGACCCACCCTACTTGTCGGCGAGTTGAATAAATGCATCATCGCGTGTAGGTGCACGTGTCGCGCAGAAGCCAAGATTCATATCAGTCGCAGGACGAACATACAATCATTCCACAAAGATATCCCAAGCAAGTTCAAATAAAAACAATGTAAAATGTCTACTATTTAAGAAAGGGGAGCGCAAGAAAGAGAAAAGGGGGGTAGCGAGTGTGTGTGGGCTTGGAACTGGAGTCATTTCCATCTTCCCCGGCCTCACTCCCCTGCTCCAGGCGGCCGACGAGGATTGTTGTACTCGCGGACTGCATTAAGCTCCAGTTGCACGCGGCGCATGTGTTCTTCGATCCACTCAATATGCATCTTTGGGGATGTCGCCTTGTCATTCGCTCCTTGCCGCACCTCATCAACTAACAGTATGTCGTCCTTTTCAAGGGCGCACAGTAATTGCTCCGTGGCGGTCTCGTTGGTAGGTTTTCCCTCCTGAAGCTCGTGCAACATGAGCCCGTATTTCCAGAGGACTTCATTCATTTGCCTCTTCATCTCCGCAGGGTCGTTTGGGTCGCCCAGAAAATCCTCAATCATATCAGGGGAGGAAGGTGTCAAGTATGTGTTGCGTCGAAAGATTCTTTGGTTGCCGAAACCTCTTGTTTATCTGAAAAGATGGAGTGGCGAGTGTTCAAACTAGTGATATAGGAAATATGCAGGTTGCGAGTGCTAATACTAACTGTGTGAGGCATCCAATTCCTTCCCCGCGCGATGACGAGATGGACTCGGTCCGACTTGGAAAGGGGTGGAGAAGGGGAGTGTTAATGACTTCCCCAAACCCAGGCGAGGAGGGACCTCATCAAGAGCCATAGTTGTAGAGGGAGCTGAGGGTCCAGGAGTGTTCTTCTCCGGAATAACTGCGGTAGAAGTGAGCTCGTGCATAGGATCGCGAGTTGGCAACTGCGGCGGTGGTGGGGGTTCCGAATGTGGGATCTGCAGCAAACAACACGAGATCCACTCAAAGACCAGGACAAAGCAGTCCCTGGGGTGATGTTAGACAACTCGCCATGCACTTGCGGGCGAGCACCGAGAGTAGCGAGAGGACTCGGGTCCCCCATAAGGGCAAGTACCGTGGGTCACCTGGTGACTCGCGTTTCCTCGTGGATGAGTGTCGGCGTCTGTTGGTTTACTCCCGACATTATTCTCCTTGACAGGATCATTCTACGGAATCCCAGTAAATCGTGAGGGAATTGAATCGCAGTACTTTGTACCTCGTTGGAAGGGGTGAGATCAAGGTCAAATTTTGGCATCTGTGGGTCAAGATAAATAGGCTCGCCTACCGTCAGATCGTGTTTAACTTTCTTGGCTTTTTCATTCTCCATGAGGGCGAGCCCGGGGATTTGCTAGAAATCCGGGACATGAGCCCAGTGGTGGAGGATTTATTATGTTGTCGCATGGCAGCGAGGCGATCCTAAAGTTCTTTGGAAAGAGGCATCATGTGATGAGGGTAGAAGGGGAAGAAAGGGATTGGCTTACAAAGTCCCCCCTACCCGCCTGATCTATCATATATATAGCACATTGGGGGGCTCACAGAAAGATTCCCTCTAATGTGGCCAGTACTCGCCGAATACTTGAGGTTAGACTTTTCTTTTTGAGCCTGAAGCAAGCTCGCAAAGAGCGAGGATAGTGTACAATCTCGTATTTGCCGAGTGGAATCCTTAGAAGAGGTCGAGTCGGGAAGGGCAGGTTAGACCCAAGTGAATTGGAGGGTCGAGTGAAGGAAATACCTCACCAACTCGCCCAGGGTGAGTCCCATGAGCAAATAAGGGCGAGTGGAGCAGCTTGTTCAACACTCTCCTCTGGTTCAGGGTAGGTGGTGGGGGAGTGGGGACGATCCGACCCTCATTCGCCCCAGACACAGGGCAAGCGGTGAGTGCCAACTTCATCGGGCACTCGCCCTCCCCAGGCGCAGAAATATCACAGTCGACTCGCCTAGTTGTTCTACCAGGAAACCCAGTTATGTATGTCATTAGCCACTCCAAACAGCGGGATTTCGCTATTGGCTGACCAATTTGGGCTGCATCTAATAAAATCAAAAGACGGAATTTCGTTATATGCAGACCGTTCTTGAAAAACTATAAATAGACACCCAATGACACCTTTGGAGGGGGATTCCTTTTGACTTTCTCTCCTCTGGTTGAACCTTGTTGGCTAGAGCTTCCACACTATTGGTCGTGATTTCCGGGTGGACAGTCTGGTGCTCCTCAGTGCTCTCAAAGGTGTCCAGCTCAGCATTGGCTAGGGAGGGGAAGCACTCTTTGATCTTCCGGGTGCGTGGTGGGACCTCCGTGCTGCAACTTAGGGGTCTGTTTCTTAGTTCTAAGTCACTGGTCAAGCGTTCTCACTTGGGAGAAATAGATGCAAGCTGCCCCATAGGTATGAACTCCTTGTTGAGACGTGGTTTTCGGGTTCAATAGTTAGTCTCCCGTCTTACTTTTCTTTCTATTACTCAAGTAAGAAACAATTGCAAATTAATTGGGGTACTGAAATAAAGTGCTTATTGAAGAGGGAAAATACAAGCTGAAATTAAAAGAGTCAAATGAATTATGAACTAAAAACTATAATAATCAAGAATGAATGGTATTTTGGCATAGTTGTGATGCCATCATCTTAGTAGTCTAATAAGCTAGTGATTTTAAAAAATTAACAAACGTGTAATACACCCTTAATCTCAGAACCGTGTCTAATTTACTCTATGGCATATAATATTATTTTATGTGAATTTATTTTTTATTCATTAATCATAATAGAGTTGACAGAAAAACGACAAGCTTATTAGATTACAAAAGAAGATGGTGCCATAGCCGTTCTTAAATATTACAATTTATGCTTAATATTATGAATTTTTTGGTTTCTACTTTTTGGAACTCTACTTAAGAGAGCATGGTTGTACCGAGGACTTTATCCAAAGTCTTCCCTGGAAATAGATTTTGAGCACACGATTGTCTTCCCTCATGCATTTCTGCTTCACCATTCTCTCACAAGGATTGTTCTTTCACCTTCCTATCTCATGATCCCTCACGTCGGTCGTCCAGTCTTTCATATAAAATCATTGATCATCTTTTCACCAGTCCATCATGCAGTTGCATGCTATCTATTGTGATTACTTATCTATCATCCTTTCACAACCATTAAATCATGACAGTTCAATGTAGCAAACACTAGAAGCTATGATGCATGTGTAACATGTTGTAAGCAGGAACAGGAATAAAAAATGACCATGGTATGTGAAGCAAGCTAAAATTTGCTATAATAGCAACAATATAAGAGAATTGATGATCAGAAACCAATGCGATGGGGAAAGCACTGTCTCAAAACCAATGCGGCATATTAACAAGTCAACAATCACATAGAGGAAATGATATTCCTACTTTTCAGTATTCAGTGGTACCGGTAAAACTATATCCATGATATAGTGGATGTACTTGATAACTTACCAAAAAATGGAGGAACTCCCATATCAGCTCCCATATGGGCAAGTACAATTTCTATTTTATTTTTGCTGAGCTTTCCAGTATCATCTGTATCCAGATCAATAAAAAGATTCTCCGACATCATGGCAAAATCATCCTCATCAGCCAAAAAGATTCGAAGAGTACTCCCATCCAAAACCGAAATGAGGAGAGGATCATCTGAAAATGAAAATAGACAAGGCCATCTTCAGTCAGGCGTGTAGAAACTAAAAATCATATGAAGCTCGAGTTCCACAAAAGGCCATTCCCTTGTTTTCCAAATGTTACAATAACCAGATCCAAATTAACCATGAAGAAATTTTGAAGACATGGTGATGAGGATCATGCCACGCGACCCATACGAGTATAAAAGAGCCAGCAGAGGGAGTGACAGTGATGATCGAGACCATTAGGTTCGGGCAGAACGTCAATCTAGAAATTTTAGTCTTTTTTATATACATTAAAGACTGAGATTCCAACCTTCAAAATTGTGATTGAACATAAAAAATTTGAGTTAAAAACAGTGCAGCAGATTACTGTGCAAACCTAGCTATTGCTAGAGGGACTTCCCTTGTGTTGAAGATCTCCCCTTACAGTGATGTAGGGTAGGCTACAGGATGGACAAAACATAGACTTCTAGGGAAGGGGTGTGGACGTGGCCCTCTAATCCAACTCTAAATGCAATGCAAACCGTCGGTGAAGGCGACAAAATAATTTGAGCAATAGCAATTTCAACCTGCGCAGTTAATTAAAGAAAATAAACAATCATTCAATTCATCAATTATTTAATGGTTTTTCTCCGCTCGGAGGGTCAAGGCTAAGTGCGCGGCGAATAAATCTCACCTGCAAATTATAAATGTATCGCAACAAATTTCTACAAGACCAGATTTAAGCAAAGCACGACAATCAACCAATAATAATATCAAATCAAATGTTCCAAAACAACGAGAGGCTCACAAAAGTAGCAGGCTAACCGAGGCACTGAAGACTTTGGATCCGGATGCGTAGATCGGCGATCGAAGGTGGAACCGGCAGCATGAAGATGATGGCGGTGGCTGTCTTCAGCGGTAAATGATGAGATCGGACAAGAAATGGATAGACCCGGCACGTACAAGTAGATCCGGGCCGGGGGAGGGTGGATCTGATATTTAGGGTCAGATCCGGGGTAGGGAATGGTGTGGGTGGTGGAAATAACGGATCGGGGGCTGAAATTCTCAGACCCGGATTGATCTAGAGAATTTGGGCGGTTGGGAGATGGTTCCACGAAGATGAGGGGAGGAAGTGGCCGGCCGGTGATAGGGAGGGGGCTGCCGGCTGTAGAGGGTGTGACAACCCAAAATTTCATGCACTCGTCTTTATTTATTTTCTCTCCCCGATGATGAAAAAGGCATTTGAAAAGTTTCCGAATTTTTGTTTTCGACGAATTTGTTTTTGGCTTTTTTTCGGTTTTCTTTTATTATTCTTTGGGTTCCAATAGAAATTTCTAGTGGGCTAAATGTTTATTAGGGCTGGTCTGATTATTGTGCATATGAGCTTGCTTTTGGGCCTTTGGAAGTGGGGCTTTGAATAAATGGTGGCTAAATTGGTTTGTTGGCTGACTGAAATTAATATGTTGGCTGCAGTTGTGCTGGAGGTTTTGATACTGGCTGTGTTGGCTAGTTCAAGGTGTTGGCTTGATATGGATAGTGTTGGCTGAGTTGGGCTTGGGTTGAGTGGTGTGTTGGCAGCATTTTAGTATTTGTTGGATGTTGTATTGTCGTGGTGGCAGCTGGAATAGATTTGAGAAAAGCTTATGACACTTGGCCAGCCAAGTGTTAGCTGAATTTGACTTTCGAATGCATGTGGTGACACCTATTGAAGTTAGCTACTTCATTTTGGCTTCTTCTTGCCTCTTCACCGCCCATGCCCTCTTTAAATACTTGGTGGATTTCCTCCTCTCCTTCTTCAACTGCTCTCCCTTTTCTCTGTTGCCCCAAACTGTTGTTCTGCAGCCTGAGCCGCTGCTCCCTGCTGTTCTGCTCCCAGATATCTTGATGCATGACTGCCTCCTAGCTGCTGCTCCCGTGAATGTTGTCCTGAGTTGTTGCTGCCTTGTTGTACTGTTGCTCTGCCGCTGGTTTAAACCTGCTGCTGCTTCTCTCCCTTACCTCCTCTTCTTCAGCTTCTTCCTTGGAGTTCTTGGAAGAACATTGCTGCACTTTTGCACATCAGGAGTTCGATTGTGCAGCAATTTGTTTCCTCCCTCTCCCGTTGTAAGAATGTTGTTTTTACAAATTTGTGGGGCTGTTTTATGCTGATTTCTAAGGCTGTTTTGGTAGTTGTTTCGTGGCTGTTTTCTTGATGATTTTGAGTCACTTTTCGTCGAGTTTTCAAGGGGTGGTTCACCCAATATTTTTGGCTTTACTGCACGGAATTTTAAGAGGACGGAAAGTCCATTTGGGGGCTGGTTTTAGCCCATTTCGAGGCACAATTATGGCTGTCCAGCAAAGTATGCGAGTTGAAGTTGTTTTCTACGATCATTTCCGAGTATTTTGAGTTTTTCGGTTTCTTATTTGGCTTTCCGACTTTTCGTAAATCTCTTATATATTTTAAGAGACGCAACCCGAATAAAAATACATGTTATTATAGTGGTTGTCGCAGTCGGGAATTAAACGAAGAAGGATGACGTCTCAGGATAATATGAATAGGGACAAATCTGCTGTGAGTATTTTATTTCTTGATATTATGGGTATCCAATTATTTTGTCGTATTTAATTAATTGTCTCTTTTAACGAAATTACATGTGCATATGAGTTTCGCCTTATTGATATATCGTTAAATAAATAAAGTGGGCGAGAGGACAATTAAGCGATACAGATTTCTGAGGGGATCAGTTTTGTTCAAAATTCTTGCTTATACGACACAATAAAATTTATTTAAAACTCTGCATAGGGAAATGTGATGACTTCGAATTCTATGATGTAGAGGCATCTACTGATCGATTCACCGGTAGATGTGAGCCTACAATTACGCTCTTCGGGGGCGGGGCTCAATTCAAGTTTGTATCACAGAGCATTTCTCATTTTATATAACTCAAATTAAGGGGTAATTTAAGCATCAGTGTTGAGAATAATCAAGTGATTGTTTTATTGTATTGTATGCATATTGTTATCATTCATCTTGTTTGCATGTACAACGTTTCACGAAATACTGTTCTTACATAGTCATAATTTTTATGACAAACCCAGAGTGGACACATTTTTTTAGACAGCAGGACCAACGCCAAGCGGAAGCCACGGGATCTTGGCAGCTGAACTGGCAAAGGCAATAATTGAGGCTCGGGATTGTCACAGAGCTCGCTGTACTGGTTTCACGTGTATTTATTGTAAAGCGTCTATCTAATAAGTGTTAATTTGTCTGGAGTAATCATGTAACGAATAAAGTAACAAATGAAATAAAAAGCTTGGTGTATGTTCTTTGTACTTTACATTTTTGGTAAACTGTGATCCTTTTTATTCAAAACTGTTGTCTGATCTTTGAATCAGTTGAAGAGCCCAAGATTTGGGTCTCTATAAATTGGTATCAAAGGGAGGTTTTCAATAAATAGTGTCACAGATAGTACAAAGAAATTACATGAATAACCCGCTAAAAGTACACCTTTCCTTATATAGGAACTTGTTCGTGACGTTATCAAGTTAGTTTTCGGGGACGAAAACACTTTTAGTGGAGAAGATTTGTGACAACCCAAAATTTCATGCACTCACCTTTATTTATTTTCTCTCCCCGACGATAAAAAAGGCATTTGAAAAGTTTCCGAATTTTTGTTTTCGACGAATTTGTTTATGGCTTTATTTTGTTTTTTTTATTACTGTTTTGGGTGCCGATAGAAATTTCTAGTGGGCTAAATGTTTATTATGGTTGGTCTGATTATTTTGCACATGGGCTTGCTTTTGGGCCTTTGGAAGTGGGGCTTTGAATAAATGGTGGCTGAATTGGTTTGTTGGCTGGCTGAAATTAATATGTTGGCTGCAGTTGTGCTGGAGGTTTTGATATTGGCTGTGTTGGCTGGATATGGATAGTGATGGCTGAGTTAAGCTTGGGTTGAGTGGTGTGTTAGCAGCATTTTAGTATTTGTTGGTTGTTGTATTGTTGTGGTGGCAGCTGGAATAGATTTGAGAAAACCTTATGACACTTGGTCAGTCAAGTGTTAGCTGAATTTGACTTTGGAATGCATGTGGTGACACATATTGAAGTTAGCTACTTCATTTTGGCTATGATTATGGCACGTGTCCCGCCTCATCTTCAGAGTGTTCGGGCTAAGAACCTCTCATCTTCTACGATTCCCTCATTTTCTGATGTGTGCTCCATGCTGCTAAAGGTTTCACCACCTCCTGATACTATCAGCCTTCCTTCAACAACTCTTCTTCAGCACTCTTCTGCGCCATTACTGCCTCTACCTTCCCCTTCCCGTAGAGAACGTGATGGGTCCAGGGGGAGGGATCGGGATGGTCAGCCCTGGCCTAAATGTTCTTTCTGTGGAAAGGATGGCCACCTTGAGGTGACATGTTATCATAATCATGGCCTTCCTCCTCGTCCAACTGTTGCTGCTGCTACTCACAGCCCCTCTGTCACATGTGCTGATCTTAATGAAGTTCGGCTCCAGCTCCAACTCCTCCAAGGGTTGCTCCACAACTCACTTTCCTTTGTTATCTATATCTCTAATGAAGGTATCGCTTGTCTCTCCACTATTCTGAGCTGGATTGTGAATTCAGGTACTCATTTCGGTAATGTCCTTCGCACCTTAAACTATAAAGCTAACCCTACTAGTTGTTTTATCCAATTGGCAGTGAGGTTTTGGCTCTGGGAGTTATGGAATTCTATGAACATAGTCGTGTTCAAGGGAAAATTGACTATCGTTGCCCTAGCGTGTCACAGAGGCCGAATGACGGCAATGGAGCTTTTTGAGACTAGAGGTGGCAACCTAACGGTTGTGCTAAGCGCTAGCCATTCGTCCTAATTGGGGTTCTCGGGTGCGTCTTCTCCATCGTCCCATATTTACACCTTTTTTTGAAACCTCCGCAGGATGAATGGTCGAAGCTTAACTTCGTTAGCGCTGTCAAACGAGTATCCAATTGGGAGGGATCTAGTTAGGACATTCGAGATCATCGTGGGTGTGTCCTCTTGACGGGAGGCATTCGCTTCCGATGCTTGTATGTTCTGACAACCAAGCTCCGTGCAGTCGTGCAGTATGGGAGGGTTTCTATACTTCCATCTTAATGTTGTAAATCCTTCATTTGCTCATCCAATGCGAATATATGACCGTGATTCAATGATTTTGTGGTTCTGAGACTTGGTTGGATAGAAGGATGGGTTGGTTGGAATATATTATAGGTTGGGTCTCTGGGCGATTGTGGTGCAAGATTGAGCATGGATTTCTCATTGTGAACAAGGTTACTAATTGTTGTGCCAACCTAACCATTGAGGACGAAGATTTCTCTTGTTCTATAAAGGATATACCTAGGCTTTGTTTAGCGTGGTGGTGGTGGTCGTGGTGGTGAACGCGGTGGTCATGAACTGTCGTTCGTGAACGCCCGACCTCACCCAAAAAATTCATGCATTTTATGCTCTAAACTAGTTTATTTTCTTGGTAGGGATCATAACCTTTGTCTTGCCAAACATACTGATGTAGCACGGGTTACCGCTTGCGCACTATTACCAAATATTCGTGTGAGTGCGGCATTTCATCAAACACGTGGCGTGCAATTGGCGAGCTTCAACAACAAATTAACACCACTATGCATGCAATACTCAACCGTCAACGATGAGATAACGGGCGCACTATTTCGATGTAGAGATTTTCACCGAGTAACGAGAATTCCCCAACGAGATCGAGCTACCGAGCACGAGCCTTCCGACCAATTGGTTGGAGAGCGGCGACGGGCCTTGTCTAGCCCCGATGCGTTCGCCTTTTCCGATTGCACACTAATTCGTTCGCACACCACAAGAAGACAAAAAATGAGACGAATCACACACAAAGTGGAGAGATGAGAAAGGCGTTACCCAACCGGATGAGATCCAGAGAAGAAGATCGCGGCGAGTACCGGTCAAGTGATCACGCCGCGGACAACGGAGGGGCGGCTAGTCGGAATCACGCCGGGCGCGGACGACGTCGGGACCTAGATGGAGTCCGACCTTGCGGGTCGGCACGGGGAGAGCGGGGCGCCGGAGTCGTGTTCGGCGGGGAAGGGGGCGAGCTCGCTGGACCGCCGGTTGACGGTGGAGGATGGAGGTCGAGGGAGATAGGAGTGGAGTCACACCACCAAGAGGGCACCCGGTGTCACGCCGGAGTGAGGGGGGTTCGCCGCCGGTGTCGCGCCGGGCGGGCGGCCGTCGATGTCGCGCCGACGGGAGGATCGGCCCTAGGCCGGCTGCTCCTGTCACGGGAGAAAAGAGGGAACTCCTTTTTTTGTCAAAATGTTAATCATCCCAACCCTAATACAATAAGGGGGTATATATACTCCCAAGAGGAGTCATCCTAGCCCCAAATCAAAAGAACTTAAATCCTGGCCATCCAAGAGTTCTTGGCCAAAAAATAAAATGCAGAAAATATAAATAAAAGCCGGCTCTTGACCGCCTAACAATTTGGTCGAGCCGGGCGCACAGAAATGCCGAAAATAGTTAGAAATAAAATGACAGATAATTTCAAAAGTTGTGGAGCATGTCGCGATATGATTTTCGCGTATTGCGGTGAAGGTTGTAGTGGTGCGCCGCGTCGTCGAGGGGAACCGGGTCGGCGCCATCAATCCTCCTCCACTCAAAATCACTCATCACCGGTGAGTGGTCTAAACGGTAACGGTGTAGCCTGTCAGCATCAAAGCACTCCAACTTCGCGGTGGACACCCATGTGGTGTCATATCCGGGGCGGTCCTTCCAACGAACCAAGTAGCGGTATACGCCTCCCTTCGTGGAAGCAAATGGTGGATCCTCCAAAAGCTGAGTTGGAACAGGAAGAACATTCCTGGGGCAAACATTAGTAACAAGCATAATAGAACTTGGAACCTCACTAGTATGTGAGGGGGGAAGCTCCGAGGTAGAGAAATATGGGGATATTGTATCACTCTCTAACCCATGAGAATGGTCGTGTGGAGAACGAGAAGAAGGGGTAAGTAGCTCCTGTAGTGGTTCACGAAAGAGTGTAAGATCTGAAATATTAAACACGGGGTGTATACCCCAATCGGTAGGCAAGTCAAGCACGTACGCGTTATCGCCCAACTTTTTTGAAATCGTAAGAGGTCCTACGCGCCGGTTGACCAATTTCATTACGGAACCCGTGGGTAACCGTTCGGGAATTGACTTAACCAGGATAAAATCTCCAATATCAAAAACTCGAGCCTGTTTGTGCACATTCGCATGGGAGCGGTATGCAACGTATGTAGTGGTTAATCGATGGTGGATCTCGTGGTGCAACGCATGCAAGTGATGAGCAACGTCATTTGCAAATTGACTTGATTTATAGGCGGGAGGTAATGAGATCAAGGCAAACAACACACGTGAATAGGAACCATACACGTCATTAGGAAAAATACTCATGGACCGAATGGTGAAAATCAGATGGGCGTGTTCGGAGAAATTAAAAATAAGGGGAGTATCCAAATAAATTCTCAAGTTTTTGTTCATAAAACAATTTAAAGATAAAGTTTGAGGTTCCACGTACACACTAGGATTAAGTGGATAAGGGGATAGGTGGGGAAGTGAAAAATCTGGAATAAGGCTGAGGGCGTGTTGGGTATGCTTATGGGAGGGTAATTTGGAGGGAGGGTCCTCAACCATGTCGCTTGGGGTGTCTGGCGCCTCAACGAAACTATGTTCTTCATAAACGATATCATCCACCACGGCGGGGGGGTCAATCAAAGTCACTAACCCCATGCAAGTTGGACATTCGAACCCGGAGTGGGCAGGTTGGTTGCAAGCAGAACATGTAACATCGGCCTTGTTAGTCTCCCCCATGAGTATACACTCACCCGTGGTAATGTTGGTTGTCGGAGCGGGGATAATAATGGAATTTTGGTCGTTCATGTGGGTATATTGACCACTAGAAGGGTGGGGTGTTCGGTGGTAGGAGGGAACATGTTTGTATTCACTGACCGACTGAGTGCCCTGTCGTGACGAGGTGAATGCGTCGAGTGTATTGGCTCGAAGGTAAGCGGGGTCAAAGTGAGTAGTGAGTATGTTACGCATTTGCGGTCATGTGTGTGGAATGTCACCAACACGATGCTCCTCATTTAACCAAAACATTTTGGCACGACCTTCTAAGTTCACGCGAGTGACGACAACCTTTTGGAGGTCGTCCAAGTAGTGCGTAGCAAAATAACACTCCATTGTCGCTATGTTATGCCCCCGGACGATCTACGTTTCCGTGGATTTAAATACGCGTGAAGGCCGAAGGAGACGGAGAATGAAAACCGGGCTGAACCATCCGGTTCATCCCGAATCCAACAATAAAGCAGAATGGGGCTGAACCACATGGGTTCAGCCCCAATGGGGCCGGCCGGCCCTAGAGGTTGGGTGGGAGCATAAATACCCAACCCCTCCTCCTTGGTGAGACAAGAAGATTATTCCAGGTATCCTTTCTCTTCTTCCTCTCCTAAACCCTAATCCTCTAGCCTTCTTCCTACTTTCTCTTCTTCTCCTAGACAGGTCATAACATTTGGTATCAGAGCAACGTTCCTGCGACAATGGTGACACGCACGGAGGCGGAGATGGCACGCTTAGCCACCATCGAAGAAAACTACGTCGCCTTGGCGGATTCGGTGGCCGGGATCGAAGAACAAGTCAAAACCTCCACGAAAAATCTGGAAGAACGCATGGAAGGACGCATGGATGAGCTGAAGGCGCTGTTAACGCAAACCCTAAGGGGGAAAACGGCGGAACAGGGGGAATCGTCACATGCGGCACCATCACCCACCGGAGGCACCGCGGGAGGTTCGGGAATGATGCCCTACAGCGGCCCCAACCCGGAATCAGGCGGGACGGCCGGCCACAGTGGCTCGTCGGCACAGCCGAGCTCTACAGGGCCGACGACGCAATTTTCGCGGAGCCCAGGTGCGGGCGTCCCTGCCACCAGACCGTGGATCGGACCGGGACCAGACCCCCACCAGCAGGTCGCCGGGGGGTGGACCGGCCCGGGAGGGGTGGCCGCCGGCGGTGGAGTCGCCGAGGTGGCTGCCGACCGCCCTTTTGGACATCAGGAGCATAGTTGGAGGCCGTCGCCGCACATGGGGGGTCCAAATGGCACTGGAAATGGGATCCTCCCCAGGCCGTCGGCACTAGGGGCTCCGGCGAGGATGGGGCAAGGCGAACAATGGCGGGGATATCCTCCCAGACACGTTTTTGACGAAGAGGAGGGCCCTCCTATGGGAGGGGGATACGGCGGGGAACATTATCAAGACTACTATGGTCGGACGAATCTAGTGGCGGAACCAATCAGGCCAGCAGGGCTAGATCCAGGGTATGGCAGGAATGGAGGAGCGAACCAGCGAGCCTTTATGCAACCAAAACGAACGCGGATGAATTTTCCGACATTCCGGGGTAGTGACGCGCTGGAATGGGTACAAAAGTCCGAGTTGTTCTTCACATACCACGAGATCCCTAATGAGCAATGGGTGCAGTTGGCGTCGTTTCACTTGGAAGGCGACGCATACCAGTGGGCACAATGGTTCGTTCGAAGCAATGGGCACCAAGGTTGTAGATGTCGGATGTCGGGTTCATGTCGGTTTGGGTTTGAAATGTCGTATATCGGATTGCGGGGGATATATCGGGGATATTTTACAATATCGGATTTTAATATTTAAATAAAGATTACATTATTTATAAACATATTTTTTGCAAATAAGTAAAAATATACAGATAAATAACTATAGCAATGTATAGACAAATAAGTATTTATAACATTTTCTTTGAAATAATTTTGAAAGATAAAGGAGAAGCTCATGTAATTATGTAAAGTTAGAGGAGAGTTTTTCTTAATAGAAGAGAAACAAAAATCACTGTAGATTTACACAAGAAAAGTTATAAACTTAGTTATTGCAAGAAAAAAATCTAACTATAGTATAAATAAGAATCTTACAGTAACACAGGTTTAATAAAACCACCTTGTCGCAGAAAAAAGAAGAAAGAAGAAAGAAGAAGGGGGCTTACAGTGGAGTGAAGTAGCAAAAACCCTAAAGCCTGACATCGACTCCTCGTGTTCTCGCCTGCGATGCCAATTCGTAGAAAGCTCGGCGTCGTCGTCTACTCCTCGCCTGCGATGCCGATCTGTTGCCTCGTCACCAGAGAAGGAGCTGTCGAGTGTCGACCACTCCGCCATAGCGACTCTCCCGTAAAATTTAGAGCAGAGCGAGAAATGACGAATGCGTGAAATGGACTCGTGAAGTAGAAAAATATGGGTCCCGTGAACTTTATTTTTTATATATTAAATATAATAACCGAAATATCGGGTTAGAGATATATCGATATATCGGGATATATCGCCGTTTTTTTACAAAACGATATTTTTGTCAAACAAATCGGTTTTGTTGCGGTTTGCACTCAAAACCTTTATATCGGCCGACATGTCGGACATGTCGGCCGATATCTACAACACTGATGGGCACGCGCCGTGGGCGCACTTTGTAGCGGGATTTACGGCCCGCTTCGGGCCCTTGGAATACGAGGACGTGGAGGCCACCTTGCAGAAACTCCGACAGAAGGGGACAGTGACGGAATATCGCACGGAGTTCGAGCGGCTGGCAAATCGGGTCAATTGGGGGAAAAGACCCTCCTCAGTTGTTTTGTTTCAGGGCTGAAGGATCACCTGAGAGATGAGGTCCATGCCTACATGTCGAACAGTCTGAGCCACGCCATCGGTCTAGCCAGGATACAGGAGGAGCGGTTCAACCGCTAGCGAAATCGAGGGGGAGCACGCGCTCCCGCAACACCAACAGCACCAGTAGCAGGGCGGCGTGAGCCGCCGCAGGCAGGACGGCCGACAGTGACACGCCTGACGTGGCTTGAGCTGCAGGCCAGGAAGGACAAAGGGCTATGCTTCAACTGCGACGAAAAGTATACACCGGGACACCGGTGCCAAAATGTGCAAGTATTCATGTTGAGGGAGGAGGATGACGAGGAGGAGCTCATTACCTGTGATGAGGTGGATGGTCTGGACCTTGCGGAGTTTGGGGTGTCCATCCAGGCCATGGAAGGGTGTTCAGCCCCTCTTACGTTACGGATTGCTGGGAAGTTGGGGCATGAGCGGGTGACTATTTTGATAGATAGCGGGAGTACCCATAATTTTATCACCCCCGCAGCAGCACAGAAGGCGGGACATGCAGTCGACAAGGGGGCTTCTTTCCAAGTTATGGTGGCTGACGGCAGCAAGTTGAGGTGCGAAGGGGTCCTGAAAGGGGTGGAGCAGCGACTACAGGGCTATGTGTGCCGGACGGATGTCTACCTGCTACCGATTCGGGGGTCGGACATGGTGTTGGGCGTGCAGTGGCTCCGCCAGCTCAAGCGAGTAATCACTGATTGGGAGAAGATGACGTTGGAGTTCTCGCACCTGGGGACAGAGCATTGCCTACAGGGGATACGGTCGTCTCTGCTCAAGGAGATATCCCTCACGAGCCTGCAAAGGATGGAGGAAGAGGGTAGTATGATGGCCCTGGTGTGGGGGATAGAGGCTCTTGGGTCGACGTCAGAACTAGAGCAACTGCAGGATTTATTGGTCCAGTTTGATGACATCTTCTAGGCACCACGTTCTTTACCACCCGCACGGTTCAAAGATCATCAGATTCAGCTGAAGGTCGGAGCAGACCCGACGAATATTCGTCCATACCGGTACCCCCACATTCAAAAGACAGAGATAGAACACAGTGTACGTGAGATGATGGCCGCCGGCATCATCCGACCCAGCACCAGCGCGTTCTCCACTCCGATCATCTTGGTCAAGAAGAAGGATGGATCCTGGCGGTTTTGTGTTGATTACAGGGGACTGAATCACTCGACCATCAAACACAAGTTTCTCATTCCGATGATCGAGGAGCTGCTAGACGAGCTGCATGGGACAAGCCTCTTCACCAAGCTGGATCTCCGATCCGGCTACCATCAGATACGCATGCGGAACGAGGACATCCACAAGACGGCGTTCCGTACTCACGACGGTCACTATGAGTTTCTGGTGATGCCGTTCGTATTGGACAACGCCCCATCTACCTTCCAAGCCGTCATGAACGAGATTTTTCGACCACTGCTTCGTCGGTACGTGCTAGTTTTCTTTGATGATATTTTGATCTATAGCAGGAGCTGAGATGAGCATCAGGAGCACGTTCGGCATGTATTTCACATTCTGCGGGAGCACCAGCTGTATGCCAAGCGATCCAAATGCTCTTTTGGGCAGGCGGAGGTCGAATACTTGGGACA
Organism: Platanthera guangdongensis; assembly: GCA_039583875.1. Taxonomy (NCBI): domain Eukaryota; kingdom Viridiplantae; phylum Streptophyta; class Magnoliopsida; order Asparagales; family Orchidaceae; genus Platanthera; species Platanthera guangdongensis. The sequence goes on from CM077164.1 coordinate 11,218,284, forward strand.
TTTGGTCTCCGCTCAAGGGGTCCGGGCCGACCCGAGGAAGATTGAAAGCATGGTAACTTGGCCGCAGCCCACGACGATCCGGGCCTTACGAGGCTTTCTTGGGTTGACCAGCTACTATCGTGGTTCGTGAAGGACTACGGGAAGATAGCACGGCCACTCACCCAGTTGCTGCAGAAGGATTCCTTCGATGGCATGCGGAGGCCGATGAAGCATTCGATGGCCTCAAAAGGGCCATGACTACCACCCCCGTGCTAGCACTTCCGGATTTCTCCAAGGACTTTGTGGTGGAGACGGACGAATCTGGCGTCGGCATCGGCGCCGGTCCTCATGCAGGAGGGTCGGCCACTTGCTTATTTCAGCAAAGCTCTCACCCTCAGGACCTTGGGGCTCTCTACGTACGAGAAGGAGATGCTCACTATCCTTCACGCGGTCGCTTTATGGAGGCCCTATCTTCTGGGGCGACATTTCAGGTTCGTACAGACCACCAGAGTTTGAAGCATTTCCTTGAGCAATGGTTGGCATCACCGCTGCAGCAGAAGTGGTTGACGAAGCTTCTGGGGTATGATTATGAGATTGTCGACAAAAAGGGAAGGAGAATATGGCGGCCGATGCGTTGTCTCGGATACCAGAAAGCTCTCTTACTCACATCTTTGGGCCGGTGATTGCCTCCTTAGACGATATACAGGCGGAGGTTCTCCAGGACCCAGTTCTTCGCGCCATTGTTGAAGCACTGCAGCAGGGCCGAGGCACAGAGGATGGTTATCACTTACTTGGCACGCGGCTCTACTACTAGGGTCGGCTCGTTCTACCGGCCACATCCCCTTGGCGTACTACTATGATTCGGGAGTTTCACGCTTCACCGACCGGTGGTCATGCCGGCATCCATCGAACCTTACAGCGGGTCAAGGCCAACATCTTTTGGAAGGGGATGCAGCGGGACGTTCAGCAGTTCGTGAGGGAATGCGATGTCTGCCAGCGGCAAAAGTATGAGACGATCTCCCCAGCGGGTCTGCTTACTTCGTTAGAGATCCCACACCAGATTTGGGACACCGTCTCCATGGACTTCATCGAGGGCCTTCCCAAATCGCAGGGCAAGTCGGTCATTCTAGTAGTGGTCAATAAACTGTCCAAGTATGGCCACTTCCTTGCTTTGAGCCACCCATATTCCGGGGAAACAGTGGCTGAACTCTTCGCCAAAGAGATAGTTCGACTCCACGGGGGTTCCTCGGGCCATCATCTCGATAGGGACCCAGTTTTTGTCAGCCATTTTTGGACGGAGCTTTTTCGGCTTCAGGGTACCACACTACGCATGAGCACGGTCAATCACCCCCAGACCGACGGGCAGACGGAGGTGCTAAACAGAGGAGTAGAGACATACTTACGGTGCTTTGTGATGGATGAAACCCGCACGTGGACCAGGTGGCTACATTGGCCGAGTATTGCTACAAAACACCTCCTATCACACGGCCAGCAGGCTCACTCCGTTCGAGGCGGTGTACGGGCGTCCGCCACCCACATTGTGCTCCTATGAACCGGCCGGCAATGCCCTCCCGGCGGGTAGATCGGGCTCTCCGAGATCGGGATCGGACCTTGGTATTCTCCGAGACAATTTACGTGCGGCCCAAGACCGCATGAAGGTCCAAGCTGACAAGCACCGTACGGAAAGGGAATTTGTGGTAGGCGATGAGGTGTTTCTCAAGCTCCAGCCATATCGTCAGCTATCAGTCGCCCGTCGGGCCAATCAGAAACTGGCCCACGCTACTACGGGCGTACAGGATCATTCGGCGGGTAGGACCCGTAGCCTATACTTTGGCGCTTCGGAGGGGTCCCGCATTCACCCTACTTTTCATGTATCAGTACTCAAAAAAAGCTGGGGAACGCTGTTTCCGTCACTCCTATCTTACCTGAGGCCACCAGCAGCGGCGAATTGAGGCCTTACTTGAAGAAGTTCTCATGACCAAGTGGAAAAAACACGGCACTGAGTACCGGCCAACGATCCTCGTCAAATGGAAGCAGATGCCAGAGACGCACAATTCGTGGTGGGTTGACCTCTTGGAGTTCCGGGAGCGCTATCCTGATTTTCACCTTGAGGACAAGGTGCTTCTTGATGGGAGGGGAATGTTATGCCCCGGACGATCTACGTTTCCGTGAATTTAAATACACGCGAAGGCTGAAGGAGATGGAAAATGAAAACTGGGCTGAACCATCCGGTTCAGCCCGAACCCAACAATAAAGCAGAATGGGGGCTGAACCACATGGCTTCGGCCCAATGGGGTCGGCCGGCCCTAGGGGTTGGGTGGGAGCATAAATACCCAACCACTCCTCCTTGGTGAGACAAGAAGATTATTCCAGGTATCCTTTCTCTTCTTCCTCTCCTAACCCTAATCCTCTAGCCTTCTTCCTACTTCCTCTTCTTCTCCTAGACAGGTCATAACACGCTAGCCAATCGCAAAAAAAATTTGGGTGTCCGTGGCCGTCAAAACGTAGGTGCATCTAGCCTAATGCGAGGAGTGTGGTAATGGAGGGGTGGGTTTGAAAACCATGAGAGAACGATTGGGTCAATGTGGTGAGTGTCGTGTTTACTTGAGCGAGTTGGGTTGGTGAGATCGCGTTGGACGGCCGCTAGGTGGGCTTGTGTGACTTTCCTAGTATTGTGAGTGTCATCCATGCAATTTGATGTGGGTGAGTGCAAAAAATATACGTTTCCGGAACGTGTGTGCACAAAAGGGTTGAAAGTGACGTAGGAGGATTGGCAAAGATTCAGAAATCTTTGCGCCTGGCTTTGATACCAAATTGTTGTAGCACGGGTTTACCGCTTGCGCACTATTACAAATATTCGTGTGAGTGTGGCATTTCATCAAACACGTGCCGTGCAATCGGCGAGCTTCACCAACAAATTAACACCACTATGCATGCAATACTCAACCGTCAACGATGAGATAACGGGCGCAATATTTCGATGTAAGGATTTTCACCGAGTAACGAGAATTCCCCAACGAGATCGAGCTACCGAGCGCGAGCCTTCCGACCAATTGGTTGGAGAGCGGTGATGGGCCTTGTCTAGCCCCGATACATTCGTCTTTTCCGATTGCACACTAATTCGTTCGCACACCACAAGAACACAAAAAAATGAGACAAATACCGGTCAAGTGATCACGCCGCGGGATGAGATCCGGAGAAGAAGATCGCGGGATGAGATCCACAAGCACACCAAAGTGGAGAGGTGAGGAAAGGCGTTACCCAACCGGATGAGATCCGGAGAAGAAGATCGCGGCGAGTACCGGTCAAGTGATCACACCGCGGGCAACGGAGGGGCGGCTAGTCGATGTCGCGCCGACGGGAGGATCGGCCCTAGGCCGGCTGCTCCTGTCACGGGAGAAAAGAGCGAAACCCTTTTTTTGTCAAAATGTTAATCATCCCAACCCTAATACAATAAGGGGGTATATATACTCCCAAGAGGAGTCATCCTAGCCCCAAATCAAAAGAACTTAAATCCTGACCATCCAAGAGTTCTTGGCAAAAAATAAAATGCAGAAAATATAAATAAAAGCCGGCTCTTGACCGCCTAACAATTTGGTCGAGCCGGGCGCACAGAAATGCCGAAAATAATTAGAAATAAAATGACAGATAATTTCAAAAGTTGCGGAGCATGTCGCGATATGATTTTCGCGTATTGCGGTGAAGGTTGTAGTGGTGCATCGCGTCGTCGAGTGGAACCGGGTCGGCGCCATCACATACATTCTATGATAACGGTTTTTTGACCAAACTCATTGGAGCAAATAAGCCGTGTCAAATGAAGCAAGCCCTACTGAAGTCAAGATCTTAGTTGAGGATGACCCGAATCATCAAGAGGACACTAGCATTTAGTGTAACTCACCTTTCCTACCAAAAAAATAAAAATTGCAATCGTCAATAATTGAATCAATGGCTGTTGAACTTTACCCCCGTGATCATCAGATCAGCGCGTCATGCCCACGTAGAAATACCATCCAAAAACAAATTATCGGGGAAAAATCCATCAGAATGTAAAATCTAGGGCAAAGTAAACATATTCGACGGGGAAACAGACCTTCTAGTTCTTCAGCAAGTGCGAGAAGGAATTCTTGGATCTTCTTCTTCTGAGATTCAGGGTCGTGGAATTCCATGGCTAGGAAGCTACCAGTTCCGCTTGCCAATCTCCGCATGACGGACGATACCAGGGGGAAACCGCAAGGAGAGGCCGAAGAGGCGGGGCGGCTGCCTCTTCTTCAGCCATTTCCAGAAGTCTCTCTCCGCCGACGTAACCACCGTCGATCGGGAGTCGGAGATCGCCGCTTCTTAGCTCTGTTCCATCCAGTATCTTTAGGCCGATGTCCGCCATTCGGCCTTTGACACGAAGAGTGTGGATTGGGGAAACCGGGAAGAAGAGCAGCGGGAGCAGTAATAAAAAAAGAAAACATTTTACACGTGGCGCTGCTCTATTTGCTTCTCATTTCGTATGTCAAACCAATACAACATTGACACGTGCATATAAAACAATAAAAAATGAAAATAAAACATTACATTGTTGCACCAATACAACATAAACTTCAACAACAACAAAAAAAATCAAATTTTTGTAAATAAAAAGTCACGAATTTTGTTCATATTTGATTTTCATGATCCGAACTACTCACTATTATCAAAAAAAAAAGAACTTTCAAGACTACAATTGAATTGCATTTTGGAATTTCCAATTTTTGCTTCTTTATGTTGATTGTTGGAACCAGCTTTTTGGTCACTCCTAAAGTTTGAAACAGGATGCAGCCCACACGTAATCTCCCTGCGCTACCCTCCTGACGAGAGTCGGAAAGCCTGGAAAAACAGACCGAGTGGGCTCAGCTCGGAGGTCTCACCTCTTATCCGGAAGTACTGAAGGTCTTCCCCTCCCCAGCCAGTGCTGAACATAGGTGCATGTGAGGAAGATAGCGGAAAGGTTCAACCACTCTCTCAGGCATCTTTACCGGTCTATTTATAGGCCTCTGAATCTGTTCTGCAAATAACACTTCTGAATTAACCTGAAATGACCAAAACACCCTGGACCGGGTCTGCGAACAGCCAAACTACGCTGTTCTGGAGAGCTATATGCAGACCTCCTGGGGTACATGTAAAATTACCTGGGGCATAAAGGTAAAATCCCCCTTGGGGTAAAAAGGTAAAGACATCTCTTTTCACATGTGGCGAGTGGGGAAAGAACTGTCAGGCGAAACGACCACCCGTCCGTCTCGCCGGCCCTCTCGCCGGTGGGCATCTCGCCCCCTAGGAGGTCTCACCTAAAAAGAGGTCTCGCCTACCTCTGTGGCTGTCCACACCTCTCGTCTCTTGTAGTGGGCCTCCTCCCCTCTCGTCAATCCTCCTTCCTTGCTTGCTTGGGTCACCTCTCACGAGCTCAAGGTTGTTACATGATCTTCAATGGCAATAACCTGTTAAAATGTGAAGGTTCGTATATTGTTGATATCTAGTCATCTTTAAAATATTTTCATACTTTCTTTTGGTATTTTCTCTTCTGCAAGAACACAAAGGGCTCAATGGCTTGACTAGATGTGAACCATCTAATTCTCAGAGTTTTTTTTTCTTTTGTTGATAAATTTCAATTCCAATAGCTTCAATTTCATTGTTAATGTCAATGACTTCTTTGTCTTTTTTTAGCATTTGTTATTCACAAATCATAAATGTCTCTTGGTAGATCTAATTTTTATATTTATAAAATTATTATCTGCAGATCAAGTTTAAACTTTCACAATTAATGTATTCTTTTCACGAGTAATGTCCAATAATGATGGAACATTTTTATCAATCTTTTGAGCCAATAGTAGAGACAAAAATTGGTGAAATTCACATCAAAATAGTGAGATTCACGTCAAAACTGGATAAAATCATGTCAAATTATTGGGATGAAGTCGTTGACATAGACTCAAAAGGTTGTCGAAGAAGTCCCTTAGTTATAGGGTCTTGCTCAGGAGAAAAATACATCAATTACTAATATTTAAAGTTGGCTTGCGGATAGTAATTTATAAACATGAAAATTTGGTCAGCGAATAAACGTTTATAATTTGCGAATAACAACTGTTTTTTTTTTTTTGCAAATTCATTTGCTTCTAATGTCTATTTATCAATCATAAGCGGATGGATCATGATTGAGATATGTAAGGCAAAAATTCAAGAGAGCGTAGCTAACTCGTGAATTTCTTCTTATGTGCGTACTCTTAAACATTATTAACTTGAAACTCTCTTCGATGCAAATGCGGAATGCAATTTGTCTTCAAATGAGAGATCAGAGTCATTTTATAGTATTTTTGAGGGGAACGTGATGGTAATTGTGCTCTCTGGATCTTAAATTGACGAATGAAGATGCCTGATTCGGATCGTGTGAATCGTCACTTTTTTTGGAAAATGATGTTCAAGCCCCACGGGCAGTTCGGGCAAACGGGCGGCCGGGGGAGGTTCCCGGTGAGAACGACGTCTGGGAAAAACAATTTGGCATGCGTGAGTGCACGCGCGAGAGTGTTCGATGCGCTCGGCGCACGAGCGTGCTGTGCTCGCGGCGCGCACTCGTTGTTTGTGCGAGCGTGCTCGGTGTGCACAGGCACGCGCCCACTCGTGTGTGCTTGTTACGCTTGGTTCAGTTTTGTCGCACGACTGACTCCCAAACATTTTCACTTGGTCAAGGCGGTCCATTTCGACAAAACCAACTTGTCCTGGAAGGATTTTAGCTAACCCTTTCTGTAACAATGGAATTCTAGCTCCTTGATCTTTTTGGACTCTTTAAATGAATTAATATATCTAAGAGATATAATTTTTATTAATAATATATATTCATCAATACTATTTAATTTAAAAAAAGAAAAAGAAATCCAACCAAATCAAATACACACATATCTGCACCTTTAATTAGCTACATAGTATACGAAGTAATTCGCAATCACGACTCCGACTTCTATCCATATATTTATTATACATTACATAGTATTATGGTAGGAAATTATAAGTATAATTAGGGCGCTGTTATTAGCACTACATTAAACGATATTAGCACTCAAATTATAGAAATTTTCAGGGTTTTTTTAGTAACCGCACTCAAACCCGCCCCACGCCATTCTCCTCCATCCCGTGTCCCGCAGCCCAATCCCGTGACGCACGGCCCTCCTCCTCCACCGCGACTCTTCCCCTGCAGTGGTCGGTGGCAACTGGCAACAACCCCGGCGGTTCTCCTCCTCCTTCGCGACTATCGCACTGGCAGTGGTCGGCGGCATCGATTACAACCCCGGCGGTTCTCCTCCTCCTTCGCGACTATCCCACTGGCAGTGGTCGGCGGCATCGATTACAACCCCGGCGGTTCTCCTCCTCCTTCGCGAGTTCCCCCTGGCAGTGGTCGGCGATAGATCGGCTTCCCCCTGGTAGTGGTCGGCGGTTCCAGTCGCTGTTTTAACGGGTATGCCCAACGTTTCAAGCTTTTTTTAATCTAGCCGCCTCTTGTCAATCAAATGTATAGTGCCAATGTCAAACCAAGAAAAATCCTTGCGGCGTTGAAAAAGAAAAATAGTGCGAACACTTCAGTTATGAGAACAATCTATAATGCAATAGCAAAGTTACAAAAACATGAGTTAGACGGTCTTTCCCCGATTCAGTTTTTGTACAAGTTGATTGAAAGTTCTGGGTACATTAGTTTCAACATAGTGGATGATAGCTACCGAAAATTACGGAGTATATTTTTTGCACATCCGCTTGCAGTCAAACTAACAAACATGTTTCCAACAGTATTTGAACTCGATTGCACTTATAAAACAAATAGATATCGGATGCCTCTTCTATGCATTGTTGGGATAACTTCGACAATGAAATCTTTCTACTCGTGCTTTATTTTCTTATCTGATGAAACTCAACCAAGCTATGAGTGGGCTTTGCACTGTTTTAAGAATGTACTATCCGGTAATGTGTCTAATGTTTTGATAATAGATAGAGAAGTTGTTTTAATGAATGTCAATGCCAAAGTCTTTCCTAGTTCCAAGAATTTCTTATGTCGTGTCCATATAAATAAGAATATTTTGGCACATTGCAAGAAACTATTTACCAATGAAAAAGAGTTTGAAAATTTTATGTTTGAGTGGCAGTGAATGATTGAAGCTAACACAGAAGGTGATTTCAATATTTCATTTAACAATTTACTTGGGCAAATTTTTTGCAATGCATTACACGTGTTAAATTATGTTGTTACAACATGGATAGAGCCATATAAAGATCGTTTTGTGTCAGCATGGATCGATAAGCATATGCATTTGGGTAATACTCGTACAAATCGGGTTGAGGGTGGACATAGCTTATTGAAAAAGTTTTTAGAAGTATCTATCGGAAACTTGACAACCGTATGGAGAACATTTGATCAGATGATAAACCTGCAACATACAGATATTAAAAGAGCTTTTGGAGAAAGTTGCATTAAAATTAGAAATGATTACAAAGGCTTTTTATATTCAGAGTTGATTGAAAAAATATCTACTCAAGCTTTACAGCTCCTCAAAGAGGAAGAAGATGTTATAAATAAGGGATTACATTTCATGCAAGCTTATGAGTGCTCACACATTAAAAGGTACACTTTGGGTTTGCCTTGTGGACATGAGTTACATCCTTACATCACAAATTCAAAAGCAATTCCGTTATGGTTGATTAATTCACATTGGAAGCAACTGACACTGAAGGACAAAATTGAAGTTGACATTGAGAACAACTTGGACATTGAGCTTGAAGAAGTTGTGCTAAAGTTTTATGACTCGAACGAACAACAAAAGAGAGAAATAAAACAGAAATTAAGAGAGATTGTACATCCAACAACTACTCACACAAATGAACCATCCATGCCATTAAAGTTGAAGGGGAGGCCTAAGGGCAGCTACAAAAAATTCAAAGATGAGGTTCTGTCAACTAAACGACTACCGTCACATTTTGAATATGCATTGATGGAGGAAAAATATTGGAGACTACAAAAAAACAAAGAATGAATAAATTGGTAACTCGAAAGGGAAAAAAAGTTTGTGGATACGGTACGAAACAAATTTATGACATTTTCGTCGGAGCACATTATCGATGCATTTGATGTGTTGGTAGATGGTCATTGTGGGTACCGGGTCATTAGTCATGCCTTGAATGTCCACGGTGGTTGGCAACAAGTGAGAAATGATCTACATTGGGAACTACAAAATCGTGAAATATTGTATGGTCAAGTTTTTGGCCGTCATAGATATGAAGATTTATTGGAGAAAGTCAAGTGTATTGAAACACCGGCACCATATGAGAAATGGATGACAATGCCCGATATGAGCCTTGTAATTAGTTCATGCTATAACGTTGTTCTAATTCAACTTTCTAAAGTGCAAAGTTTGACGTTCTTCCCACTACATTCTGCTATGCCGGAGGTGCCACACATGGTTTGCATGGGATTTTTGAATGAAAATCATTTCATTCACTTGACATTAAGTGAGTGGAGTCCAATACCGCACATCGTTCAACATGGATGAGGTATCATGAAGCAGTTGCCGATCATTGGGAAATGCACTACAAAACAAGAATTGCAACTTCTCAGCCAAATACTGGATGCACTATGTTAGGGAGTTAGACGAGGGCTTGATGTTTGTATGTATTACTATAATTTTTTAATAACTATATAATTTTTTAAGATGATCTTATTTAACATATATATTTTTTTTATTTTGGGTAGGTGTTACTATACATCTCCACAAGGGAAAGGACAGATATATAATCATTATATATATATATACAATTTTGGTATGTGTTCTTAATTTATTTGATATACAATATTAATTGATCTTATTTAACATATTTTCTTCTTTTTGTAGGTATTATAATGAGAAGAAATCTAACTTTTTGGGGTCCTAACTTTTTTGAATATTATATTTTGAAGCCGTGTAATTTTTTATGTCTTTTTTTTATAATATCTTAATTAAGTTTTGGACTAAAAAAAATTATATTACGGATAGTGAAATTGCAGTGGGTGCGGAATTTTGCTTGCGGATAGTGAAGTGCGATGCAAACAGAAATTTGCTTGCGGCCCAATCACTTAAAACAATAGTGATTGCTAATATCGATGAGTGCTAATATGAAAATAGCAGTGAATACTACAGTAGCAATAACATCACCATTTATAATAATAATACATAATGTTATATAATTAATTTATGGGACAAAGGACAAAGGACACCAAAAATTCTTCTCAGATGTTGCAATTTCTATGCTTGCTTGGATTTATTAATATTAATATTTGACTTTTGCCGGAAATATATTATTAAGGATGATTTGTGAGTCTTATAAGAGCATCTCAAAATGAGAATCTTTATATTTAGAGATTTTAATTGTATTATATTCTTCAAATATGAAAAACATATAAGAATAATTCCAATCATATTCTTCGTATTTGGACAACGTTGTTGCGGACTAACTCGATGCCCTGGTTGGATCGGATTTACTTGGATCGTCTTAGCATACGGAGCGGTCGAGCGAGCACACAGTCAATGAGAATAAAAGGTTGACACAAGATGGAAAAATCCCTCAACCGGGTAAAAAACCACGTGACCGGATCTGTGACGGTCAAAGTCCACTAGCTGCTTGTGATTACAATGCGTTTGGAGAATCGAGGTGGGGGTGACAGACCGCTCCCCGTTACAGCTTGGGGGGAGAGAGAGACTTCAGCCCCCAGCGGGGAACAGGCTGCGTCGTGGGAGTGACTTGAATACTGGAATCCGAGAGGTGGTTATGGAGCCTTGAAGTTTGGGGCGCGGCTTTGGCGCTTGTCCGCTCGCAGTGGTCCTTCCTCCTCCCTCTTTCACGCGTTCCAGGACTTGGGCGTTTCACTGCTGGCGGCACACTGGTGGCTCGAGGTGGCTGGAGGATGATCCGAGGGAGGAGTCCGGCAGAGCTCTTGCCTGAGGAAGAGATGACCGGGAGTCAAAAGTCCCTTTTGAGGAGGTCATGGGGCTCCTTTTATAGCCTCCTGGAGAGGATGAGCAGGGCGGGCCCCGCCACAAACTTAGTGGGTTAGTGGGTGGTTGCCCATCGGATCGGACAGCGAGCAGAGCCCACCACGATCGGACGACGGGCAAGCCGTCGACGTTGGTGGGGCGGCCGGGCGGCGGCGACCGGCCAGTGGCCAGGCGGCGGCCTGGACGGCGGTGCGGCTAGTCCGGTGGCGGCCTTGGCCGGTGACCGTGGTCAGGCCAATGGCTAGGCCGGCGGCTAGGCAAGAGCACCCAGATGTTGAAGCACTCGAAGGAGGAGGCTCTAGGCTTGGAGACTTAATTACAGGCGGCACGGAGGAAGCCACCGGCCTTGAGACTCAGCTTTGGGCGGCGAAGGCCCAAGTGGAGATGCTGACTTCTGGTAGCCATGTGTTAGAGTTGAAGGTTGCAGGACTTGCAGAGTACCTGGAATCATTGGACTACATGCGAGACTGTAGTCTGATTGCAGGGGAGGTTCGTGACGAGATTTGGTCCAAGTAGGTGGAGCCTCAGATGGACGACGTTCGTGATCTAGCGCCCCGGCGTGGTGTTTCGAAGGCCTTCCGCCAGGTCAGCAAGAGCTTGGGATGTGACACATCCGGCTTTAGCATTGGAGATGTCTCTGAGTATGAGCATTCCGACTCGGATGACGAGTAGTAGCTCTTTTATCTTCGCAGTTGTTGTATTTGCATTTGTTGTTGTTGTTTGGTTAGTCGTACTGCATTCGCCTTTTGTTCGACATTTTTTGTAGTTGCTCTTAGGCGCTGATTGCCTTTTTTGTATCATTCTAGCTGTTTTTGTATGACATTATTTTTCATGTCATTTTAGCTATTTTGTTGTATGGCTCTGGTATGTGGCTTTGTTTGTGCGGCTCTAGTCCGCGACTTTGTTTGCGTGGCTCTAGTCCACGGCTTTGTTTGTGTGTCTCTGGTCTGCTACTTTGTTCGCATGGCTCAGGTCCGCGGCTTAGTTTGCACGGCTCAGGTCCGCGGCTTAGTTTGCACGGCTCGGGTCTGTGGCTTTGTCGCGAAGGAGGGCAGGCTCTTACGAAGTTGCACGAGTCAGGCTCGCGGCTTAGTTTGGCACGGCTCAGGTCTGCGGCTTTGTCGCGGAAGGGGGGCAGGCCCTTGCGAGTTGCACGAGTCGGGCCGCGCGGGCGGCTTTGTCCCGAAAGGGGGGCAGGACCTTGCGAGGTTGCACGAGTCAGGCTCGCGGCTTAGGTTGCACGGCTCGGGTCCTTGGCTTTTGTCGTGAGAGGGGGGCAGGCCCTTGCGAGGTTGCACGAGTCAGGCTCGCGACTTAGGTTGCACGGCTCAGGTCTGCGGCATTGTAGCTAAAGGGGAGCAGGCCCTTGCGAGTGTTGCACGAGTCAGGCTCGCGGCTTAGTTTGCACGGCTTCAGGTGGTCCGCGGCTTTGTCGCAAGAGGGGGGCAAGCCCTTGCGAAGTTGCAAGAGTCAGGCTCGCAGCTTAGGTTGCACGGCTCAGTTCCGCGGGCTTTGTCGCGAGAGGAGGGTTGGCCCTTGTTGGAAGTTGCACGAGTCAGGCCTGCGGCTTAGGTTTGTCACGACTCGGGTCCCCGGCTTTGTCGCGAAGGGGGGCAGGCCCTTGCAAGTTGCACGAGTCAGGCTCGCGGCTTAGGTTTGCACGACCTAGGTCTGCGGCTTTGTCGCGAAAGGGGGGCAGACCCTTGCGAGGTTGCACGAGTCAGGCTCGCGGCTTAGGTTGCACGGCTCAAGTCTGCGACTTTGTCGCGGAAGGGGGCAGGCCCGTGCGAGGTTGCATGAGTCAAGCTCGCGGCGTAGGTTGCACGGCTCAGGTCCGCGACTTTGTCGCGAAGGGAGCAGCCCTTGCGAGGTTGCACGATTCAGGCTCGCGGCTTAGGTTGCAGGGCTCAGGCCCGCGGCTTTGTCGCGAAAGGGGGGCAGACCCTTGCGAAGTTACACGAATCAGGCTTGCGGCTTAGTTTGCACTGCTCAGGTTCGCGGCTTTGTCGCGAAAGGGGGGCAGGCCCTTGCGAGGTTGCACGAGTCAGGCTCGCGCGGCTTTGTCGCGAAAGGGGGCAGGCCCTTGCGAGGTTGCACGAGTCAGGCTCGCGACTTTGTCGCGAAAGGGGGGGCAGGCCCCTTGCGAGGTTGCACGAGTCAGGCTCGCGGCTTTGTCGCGAAAGAGGGGCAAGCCCTTGCGAGGTGCACGAGTCAGGCTCGCGGCTTAGGTTCCACGGCTCAGGTCCGCGGCTTTGTCGCGAAAGGGGGGCAGGCCCTTGCGAGTTTGCACGAGTCAGGCTCGCGGCTTAGGTTGCACGGCTCAGGTCCGCGACTTTGTCGCGCGAGGGGAGCAGGCCCTTGTGCGGTTGCACGAGTCAGGCTCGCGACTTAGCCGTGAGGGGGGCAGGCCCCCACGGGGAGTTTGCGGAGGGGTTGGGCTCGCGCCTTAATTGCACGAGGGTTGCTCGTGGCTTCGCAGTGAGGGGCGCAGGCCCCCACGCGGAGTTTGCACGAGGGTTGCTCGCGGCTTAATTTGCTGGAGAAAGAAATTACTCAATCCGACCGCGCGGAGAATGTGGGTACTCAATCCGGTTGCAATCGCGAGGGGGCAGGTCCTGGCGACGACAAGGCGTTGGTTTGCAGTAACGGTGGAGAATGTAAGTACTCAATCCGACCGCCGCCGAGAATGTAGGTACTCAAATCTGGTTGCGGATCTAGCCTGACTAAAATACTTCTCAGTTAGGCAATTAATAAAGCGAATAGCAAAAAAAAAGTTTTCGCAAGCCCGAGCTTGCGGTTTTTACAATAGCAGATAAATAAATGAGCGAAAAAGAAACGGCTCAAGGATGGAAGTGGCGGGAACGGGATTAAAACATCCAGGAGTGATTGTTTGGAGTATTGCGGTGTAGCCAGAGTCCGCTTTGATGACAACGAACTGTGCGTCATAGGTTGCTTGCCCAGGTGCTTCTTCAAGAGTGATCAGAGAGAGTGTATTGTGTCCATGACTGGTACTGGGGCGTTCCCCGAAACACGTGCGCTGGCAGATGTTTAGCTCTAGGTTGTGTCGGCGTTAGTTTGAGTTGAATTAGTGTTGATAGAAACAACACATTAACGGTAATCTCTCCGTCCACCAGAACTTGGTTCAACTTGGTGGATGCTCGCCAATTTCTGATGGTTGTACATCCCATGTTCTAGTTAGGAGGGCTGTCTCTTTCTTGATAGAAATTGATCAACCACCCCTAGACTGGTCAGTCGCTGGATCTCTTCCTTTAGCCGATTGCACCTGTCGGTGTTGTGGCCATGACCCGGGTGATACTTGCAATTTTTGACAATCTCCTCTGCCAGGGGGGAGGCCTGGGCCTGCACAAGGCCGGGTGGTTTACGAATTGCTTTAAAGATCTTGCCTTGTGGGGCGTCGAGCGTTGCGAACTGATGCAACTCTCGCTCTTGGTGTGTACTTATGCGTTGGTCGCAGTTTCTCTTGTGCTCCGGTACGGGGTGTACTCACTGTTCTCTAACTTCCTTTTCTTGAACTTTATACAGGCTTGGAACTTTCAGTTGATCACTTTTTGATTTGGAGCAGCTTTGACCTTCGATTTGGGCCTCAAAATCTGGGGCGGCGAGAGTGCTACAATAAAGGACCGAAAATCCGTTTCAAGACCAAATATGAGGGTCAAAATGGCTCCAAATCGAAAAGTGATCAACATGAAAGTTGTAGATCTCATTTTATTTTTCTTCTAATAAAAAAAATTATGAAATGAGAAATATATTTGATCATGAAGTAAACCTCCATTAGACTGCGATTGGCGCGGCTTATTTGCTCCGGTGAGATTGGACGAAAATTGTCATTGTCATACCAAAATCTTATGTCTCAAATTAGTTTTTTTTTTGTAACATTTGGCGATATCAAATATACATTCTATGACAATGACGTTTTTGTCCAATCTCACCAAAGCAAATAAGCTGTGATAAGCCCCGCTTCAAACATAGCCATTCCTAGGCTCCGTTTGAGACGGTGGTGGCAGTTGTAAATGTTAGAGTGCTCGAAGCATCCGCTGACCATCTATTGTTTGGGAATGGCCTACCCGTTGCCCCCAGCGGGGTATTTATAGGCGAAACCCTAAATCTCCGACTACGGGTTTGGATTCCTATACCGATCCTAACCAACCTGTTTAGTAGCCATTAAACACTAATATAAATATACCTCAACAATCTCCTCCTATATTGTTATAAGTGTTAGCATAAGAAAGGTGCTACTTATCAAAAGTTAATAATGACCAAACAAAAAAGTGTTTTTCCAGAAAAAAAATATGAGTTTTTAGATGACAAAATACTAAACTAAACCAAATGTTCCAAACATGAAAAAGCAATAACTGGAAATCTCAAAACCGATAATTGATCTAAGCGAAAGCAGATCATCGATCATCTGGGTCAAAATCAACTGTCTCTCCTCCAATCTCCACTTTTCCTGCAAACATTACAACAAGAATGTCATGAGACAAATCTCTATGAATTCAAACATTTGCAGAAATAAAGTGATTAGTTCTAAACAGCGCGGGTGACTTAATACTCTAACTGGGAGGAAAGAATCCCAAAAACAGCATCTCTATCTAATTTACACAAAATTAGATTAATTGATTTCATAGAATCAAATCATGTTCCTTCGATTATTAATATTATTTATTAACGTTTCACAATTGTGCTATATCATCAAGTTTGGAATGATACAACAAGCTGTGACTATTATATCATCAAGTTTGAATGATATAACTAATAATCATAATATCAGGACACATATCAGCAACCTCAGTACTCCTTTTTGGAATGATAACCCAATTCAGCCTTTGGCAACGAATAGTTACGTAAGTCATCAAGTTTGGAATGGCCTGGCAACTATCTCACCTCTAGCTTTCATCAAATAAGCATCTGAAATACTTTAGTGTGCTCAACGTAGATGTTTGAATGTAAGCAGACAACGGTTCTTAAATTAAAAACATAAGCTAGGTATTAAGTCCTCCTAAATGGACGTTAATCCCATCTCCCCCGATGTTTTAGATGGGAGAACCTTACATAAGCTCTTAGTAAGGACATCTTGCTACATTATCCTTTTGATCTCACGTCCAATAGGGAGATTATCCCCTGACTGGTGAGATAGGTCAACCAGGCCTGTTTCATCCTAAGTTGCCTTCGTTTGCCATTGAACAACGTATTTGTAGCAATGGTCTTTGTGCCTGAGTCTGTCACAATAAATCGAAATAGAGTGCATTTTCAGACTCGTCATTGGAATGTTAGAGTGCTCGAAGCATCCGCGTGACCATCTAGTTTGGAATGGCCTACCCGTTGCCCCCAGCGGGGTATTTATAGGCGAAACCCTAAATCCCCGACTACGGGTTTGGATTCCTATCGGATCCTAACCAACCCGTTAAGTAGCCCATTAAACACTAATATAAATATACCTCAACAGTACACATGAGTTAAACCGTCATTCGTTAAAGATCGCCTAACAAACATCATCCGTTTGAACATAAAAATGGATGAAGTTTCTTAAGTGGACGTTAACAAATGAAAATTCAGCCCCATGTTCATGATCGTCACCACTGTGCAAAACGGAGCCTTAGAATTCAAAATGGAGAGAATTTTGGTCCTATGTCTATGACTAGTTTTGTTCTGTAAACTTTTTGTGTAGAAAGTAAAAAAGATAAGTTTTGATGACACGACCAACACAAATGATTATCGTCGAAACATGATGGTCCATCACCTCAAATCACCACCATAAAAAGATGAAAAACTCCCTGGCCTATCACCACGACTACGACAAAAGAATTCTCCACTTTCCTCTAGGCTTACGAACAAAAGGAACGAACGTAGGAAAATTGGATTGGCTCGAGGAAATCTTCTCCTTCTTCAGGCTACACAAGAATGTCTAGAGAGAAATCCTCTCTTTCTTGCTGCGACGACCACTAGGCCAAGCGACTGCGTGCTAGGGATTTCACGAGTAGGGAATGGGGATACATGCAAAACTTCGACCATCGCAATATGTGAACTGCATGTCACTAGCTAGGTCAAGCTACCAACAATGTGTAGATGTTATAGAACACCATTCCTTTGGGCCAGACGGTTCGAATCTTGAACCAACCTAATAATTGGGATCGACCAGCATCATCTTTGGATCAATCAGTTGTTTGAAGAATTGAATGGCTTGGATCAATGCTGGAAGCCTGGGTTAAGGGAGCTATTCAAATTCTTGTAATACCTAACCAAACACTTTATGTGACATACATGTAAACAGAGTGAAAATCGAGAGTCGGCAGAACTGCGACTTTTCAAAATGAGGCTTATTTTGAGATTTCATAAAGAGATAAAAGAGTCAAGCTGAAGAAGAAGAAGAATCGGGTATATGATCCTTTAATATAGACACCACAAGAATTAGGATATATGGATCCTGAAATATGAGACAACTGGCTTGGCTTAGGGTCGTTTTGATTGGAATTGGACCTCAAATCTAATTCTGAAGTCTCAATTCTATCCAACCATATGGACCCTTATTGGAGATTTCACAGCTTGGAATAAGCACAAGACTAGCTGTTCGAAAATTGTTACTCAACCTAACAAAAATGGCTTGGGCCTGCACTAACAAGAACATGTGTCATAATGACAGAAATTAATTGTTAAACACAGTGAAAGAAGATAAGATTGATGGAATATATTTAAAATCTATAGAGAAATGATTGAGGTAAATTTGTAAACTGTTAATAATTTTGAAGAGAACATAGAATGAAACGAGAAATGGTGTGGCTTGTCTAAGCACATACTCATGAGCAAGCCCCCTTGAGTGCGATTCTCGAATGTCATGTGGTGAGCGAATCTCCCTTTTTTTTTGAATTCCCAATTATCTCATGTACTTATTCATTCATATTAATAAAATTACTCTTCTTTCTTTTCTTAATTTAAATTTGTATTTTTTGGCTACATCAACAACTACTTTTATCTAAATCCTAATTCATTATTAGTAAAAGGTTCGCGTGTTAAAATTTCTCGGAAGCTGAGTAAGGTCGTAAGAACACTTAATCAAATCAAAGCCAAGTAAAAACCAGTATCAATAGAAGCACAAGAAACACTATGAAATTAATAATCTTCTTTACATGACGAGGTATAGATTGCAAGACATGATTCACAATGCACCCGATGGAAGCAAAAATTACAAGCAGGAGAAATCGGCGAACTGACAACAGTAACCGCCCAAGCTGCTAACCGTCTGTGCCTGTTCGCCGAAACCGCCAAGTTGTCAGACCGCTACTCAAGCCGCACAGGCTGCGTTGTTATTGAATGCTAATGAACCGGGAAACAGTCTAACCGCAGAGCCCGGGAGAACTGCTTGAACTATCCGCAACCCCGAGGAAAAAAAAGACTGTTGGACGCACTAACCGTGACCTGCTGTATACCACAGATTGCTAGCCACGAACTGTTCCACACTGAGCTTCTCAATTAGTTGCCGAGTCACCCGGTGCTAGCCGCACAGCCACACAACACAAGAACTTTACTTAGTCGTCCGGTTAGAAAAATCTAACTGCAAGTTCAAAATGCGAGTTGAGTTCTCAATGTTCCCGTTATATACGACGAGTCGGCGATCCCGATTTATAGGCGACAAAGGAAGTGTGACCACCGCCCATAGTGATAGGATTACCGTCTGTCATCCTACAACTAACATCACCCATCGGCACAAGAGTGTGGATACCAGAGTCAGACCGCGAGTGATAAACCATCTATCCGCTCACGCGATAAGATCACAAGTCTGCATAGACATGCGGACAACATCCTCAGTCAGCGTAGACTTAAACAATTAACCTGACAATCACGCGATCTGAGCTATATCCACGCTACACGATCTGTTGAACTTCACATCCAGATCGTGCAGCATAAGCGGTCTCCGCGAACTTCAGAAGCAGACCGCACAACCAGCGATCTCTGCGACTAGGCAACACCAAGGACTTGCACACCACCGTGAGCGAGTCACATACTCAGCGAACTTCAAGCTCCGACCGCACGAGCAGAACACAACGAACTGTGTAGTTAGTCTCCGGTTAACTGTCTGCCTCTACGCAAGCCAGAGAACTTGCCAGCTCCAAGCAGACTCCACGGTCTCTCTCAACCTAGACCGCGACATCCGCACTTAGCCAATGCTAACCGCCTAATTACCTCCCAGAGTGCTTACTGAACCAGACCGCAGAACATAGATCAAAAGCCAGAACCTGGATATCCGCTAGACCTATCCGCCTAACCGGCGATGGACTTTGCGGTCTGCCCAATCAGACCGTCACTTTCACTTCAACAATTTCACATAGGGCGCATAAAGGCAAATAAAGGTCGAGAAGCTTAGGCACAGGATCCAAGTGTGTGTCTGATGAAGGCAAGGAAAAACCATATTCTATTTTAAATATCATCATGCATTCATCACTATCATCAATATTGAAAAATGAGATCATGTGGTCACTTATATCATATAAAAGCATACATGTTTGATCATATTTCATATACGCTAAGGCATTCAAACATAATGGAGTTATTACATATTTACCTTTTTTGAAAAAAAAAAACACGGTTTACAAAAAAAAACTTCGTTCATTAGCACCTTTTATACTACAAAAGCGCAAAAAAAATTGTATGTGAAGGCTATAAGGCGCGTTGCTGGGTGATGTCGCCAGTTTTTGCTATGCTAAAGTGCAGACCTCGAAGACTGGTGAGCTTTTAGACGCGCCTTTAACGATGTGGCTATTATATTCAATGAAAACTTTAGAATAAATATGCTTGGAAGACAATTATGGACATCCACAAAAACAGATGAGTTGAGCTTACAAGCAGCTAAGCTATCTGAAGCTCATAATGATACAAAACCACAAAGAAGACTAGGAAATAAAATGTACCTTTGTGTGGGAATATTTTGATGTATATTTCAGAATAATGAATAATTTTTAGTTTTAAAGATTGCTGTAAACTATGATGATAGTAGATCTCTGAGAAACAGAATTATAAAAAACTTATATAACAGAAGAGTTGAGAAATAAAATTCAGAATATAATATAAGTTTAGAATCGAGTCTGGGTAAGACGTGTGATCACTGCCCTAAAGAAGTTGCATCACCTTCCGGCAGAACTTTCAACTGATGCTCACTTCTCCAAGTTACAACAGCCGACTAGATCCCGAAACTACGATGTGTGCGGACACCGAAGAAGCATAAGACACTCGAACTCCCACTTGTTGAAGCAAACGTAAAGAAATGAAGTCTCAAATAAGATCGTCAAAGAGCCAGAAAGTCAAAGTCCGACAACAGATTTTTTGGGGCATTGGAAAAACACATCGAAAAGTCCTAAATATGAGTAACGAAAACGGCAAGAATTAAATCACGTAATAAATTTCAGCGGTTGTAATTAGAAAGTTTAATCGTGCATGTGAACGTTGGAGTTCCAGCATAGAGGAGTGATGACGAGAAAAACGCGCAAAAGAAAGTAGCGGACAAGTCGACGTAATTTGCGTCGACTTCTTATCGACGCATGTCGGGATCATGTCGAGGTAAGAAAATGAAAAAAGAGAAGTCGACGCATGCGTCGAGATCTATTCGACGCATGTCGATGCAGGCAAGGCGATGTCGACACATGCGTTGAGATCTATTCAACGCATGTCGACGCAAAAAGATCCACCGTGATCCACTCGACACATGGTCAGGACTTGAGTACTTGTACGTCGCAAAGAGAAGACGACGCAACTCAGAAAATTGGGATTCAAAAGGAGTCAAAAATTATGTTGTTTCCAATTGGTTTTGGAGCTTTTCCATCAAAATGAGGAGTCCAAAACAATATTAAAACTTACTCCAATAAACATTTAATTTATGATGTTTTATATATTAATTTATAACAAACAACCCCATATTCGCCCATGTATAGTTTTAAGCTTTGGGAGATTTTGCACTCTCGGTGGTCAATTTGGCTCTAGCTTGGAAAACATACTAATAGAGGGAGGAAAAGACTACCTCCCCCCAGTGGCCCTCTTTTGGGGGGCGGGTGCGGCAAGTTGGCTAACACCAGCCCCCGTCCCTGTAGGTGCTTGGCGGCCTGTTAGGGCGAGACCGGCCGGGGGCCCGGGTCTTGCCCCCGCCTCCTTCTGTCTGGCGGCCTGGTGGGGCGAGACCGGCCGGGGGCCGGGGTCTCGCCCTGCTCCTTCTAGCCTGGCGGCTGGTGGGGCGAGACCGGCCGGGGGCCGGGGTCTCGCCCCTGCCCCTTCAAGCCTGGCGGCTTGGTGGGGCGAGACCGGCCGGGGCGGGCGGGGTCTCGCCCCTGCTCCTTCTAGCTGGCAGGCCTGGTGGGGCGAGAGACCGGCCGGGGGCCGGGGTCTCGCCCCTGCCCTTCTGCCTGGCGGCTTGGTGGGGCGAGACCGGCCGGGGGGCGGGGTCTCGCCCCTGCCCCTTCTAGCCTGGCGGCCTGGTGGGGCGAGACCGGCCGGGGGCCGGGGTCTCACCCTGCCCCTTCTAGCCTGGCGGCTTGGTTGGGCGAGACCGGCCGGGGGCCGCGGGGTCTCGCCCCTGCTCCTTCTAGCCTGGCGGCCTGGGGGGCGAGACCGGCCGGGGGCCGGGGTCTCGCCCCTGCTCCTTCTAGCCGGCGGCCTGGTGGGGCGAGACCGGCCGGGGGCCGGGGTCTCGCCCTTGCCCTTCTAGCCCGGCGGCCTGGTGGGGCGAGACCGGCCGGGGGCCGGGGTCTCGCCCCTGCTCCTTCTAGCCCGGCGGCCTGGTGGGCGAGACCGGCCGAGGGGCCGGGGTCTCGCCCCTGCCCCTTCTAGCCTAGCGGCCTGGTGGGGCGAGACTGCCGGGGGCCGGGGTCTCGCCCCCTGCCACTTCTAGCTTGGCGGCCTGGCGGGGCGAGACCGTCCGGGGGCCGGGGTCTCGCCCTGCCCCCCCTGCAGTTTTTACCTTCTTGGCCATCGGGGGGAATTCCCCCTTTACCCCCCGACGTGGCTGTTCTCATTGGCCCGAGGCCTTTTGGCCGTAGGGTATTTTGGTCATTTCCCCCCAGGACTTGGAAAAACTATAATAGGACACCCTTGGGTGCCTTGGAGAGGATCTGGTCTTAGCTTCCTCCTCCCTTAGCTTCTTCTTGGTTGAGTAGAGAGAGCTCTCCAAGGCACCTAGCCTAGCCCTTGGTGAGGGAGGGTGTGTAGAAAGCAGCAAAAGAGAGAACAAGCAGAATAACTTTTGAATAATCGAAATTTTATTATCCAAAATTGATGTCTATTACAAAGGTATGCCCTCCCTTATATAGAATGGAGGAGAGAAGAGAGAGTACAAATAAGAGATGTGGGACTAAAAAATACAAGTTAAGCGGACTGTACAAGGTAAACCGCACAAGCCGCGCGGTTAGACAGAAGGGCTAACCGCACGGCTAACCATAGGAGAAGCAGATAGGTCGCGGTGAAGATCGCTAGACCGCCCGGTTAACAAGCCGACGAGTCAAGCCGCCAGACCGCGCGGTCTCCAACTCGCCAAGACAGACCGCCCGGTCTCCAACTTTAACACCCCCCTCAAGCTGGAGCATATATATCAACCATGCCCAGCTTGTCACAAACATGCAGAAACGAGGCGGAAACTGGCTTGGTGAAGATGTCAGCCAGCTCTTTATCAGACGTGACAAAAGGAGTGCAAATCTGTTCTTTTAAAATCTCTTCACGAATGAAATGGCAGTCGACCTCAATGTGCTTGGTTCTTTCATGGAATACCGGATTTTTGGAGATGTATATGGCGGCCTTGTTATCACAGAACATAGGTAGAGGATGGTTGTACACCTCTCCTAAGTCTAGCATGAGAGCCCGCAGCCACTTTAATTCACAAGTGGTTGACGCCATACTGCGATACTCAGCTTCTGCACTGGACCTGGAGACAACAGACTGCTTCTTGCTCTTCCAGCTCACCAGATTCCCCCAACAAATGTGCAAAATCCTGAGGTTGACTTGCGATCCCCTTTGTCATCAGCATAACTTGCATCTGAGTAGGCTTCAATCCTCAGATGACCATTCTTTTGAAAAAGTAGTCCTTTCCCAGGCGCTGCTTTGACATACTCCAAGATCCGCAAGGCGGACTGTAGATGACACTCCCTAGGCGCTTGCATGAACTGACTCACCTTACCTACAGCATAGGAAATGTCGGGTCTGGTCACTGTGAGGTATATGAGCTTACCAACCAGACGCCTGTACCGCGAACTATCTGAAAGAGGAGGCGAATCATCTGTCCAGGTTTTGTCCTCCCCAGTGGCCATGGGGCATCGGGCAGGTTTTGCTCCAGTCAATCCTGCCTCTTTTAGAAGATCAAGGGCATACTTGCGCTGAGAGAGAACTAAGGAGTCGGGCTTCCGAGCAATTTCGATCCCCAGGAAGTACTTTGGAGAGCCCATATCTTTAGTGATGAGATGTTGGCGAAGATGTCGCTTTGTCAGGGCTACCCCTTCCTGGTCATCGCGTGAGAAGAATATCATCGACATACACAGCCAGAACCACCAGCCCAGAAGGATTTTACGAATAAAGAGAGAGTGATCAGCAGAGCTTCGCACAAAACCAACAGCCGCCACAATGCCGCTGAACTTGTCAAACCAAGCTCGAGGACTCTGCTTGAGGCCATAAATTGCCTTCTGCAACCGGCATACCCGTGTCTCCCCCTGAGCAACATACCCAGGAGGTTGCTCCATGTAAACGGCCTCGTGAAGGTCACCATAAAGGAAGGCATTCTTGACATCCAGCTGAGAGATCGGCCAATCGCGATTGACGGCCACAGAGAGAAGGACCCGGATAGTGCTGAGACGAGCCACGGGGGAGAAGGTGTCAAAGTAATCAACCCCATAAGTCTGAGTAAAGCCCTTAGCAACAAGGCGAGCCTTATAGCGATCCACAGTGCCGTCGGGGCCAAATTTGACCACAAAGACCCAGCGACAGCCAACAACATCAGTACCAAAGGGAGGGGGAACAAGAGTCCATGTCCCCCGCTCCGTGAGAGTCGCCATTTCCTCATCCATGGCCAGCTTCCAATGGGAATCGCAAGGGCTTCCTGATAGGAACGAGGCGTGGCAGTAGCAGAGATAGCCAGCGCAAAGGCCCTGCGAGAAGGTGTGAGACGATCATAGGAAACAACAGCAGCCAGGGGGTGAAGGGTACATGTCCGCACCCCTTTGCGAAGCGCCACAGGGAGATCCAGGTCGGCAGCCCCCTCGGGATCCGGAGCGTCGTGGCAGAGAGAGCTGGCCCGAGAGAAGAGAGCGACGGCGGCGTAGAGGGTGGAGATGGAGGTGTAGGTGGAGACGGGGGGGAGAGAGGAGGAGCGAGGAGGAGACGGAGAGGGAGGAGGAGGGGGTATCGCGGTAGGAGACAAGGGAACGAAGGGAATAGTAGGAGAGTCAGAAGGTGGGGAAGGAGAGGAGGAGGGAGCGGAGAAGTAGGAGGCATTCTCGAAGAAGGTAACGTCAGCAGAGACGAACTGCTGACGAAGAACAGGGTTAAAGCAACAATAGCCTTTCTGAGTGGTGGAGTACCCCAGAAAGACACATTTGGTGGAGCGGGGGAAAGCTTATCACGGGTGGCAGATGGCGTATGGACAAAGGCAGTGCAGCCAAAGATACGGAGAGGGAGAGGAAAGGGCTCCTTGTCCGGATAGAGAATGGAGAAGGGCGTTTTCCCGCGGAGAAGGGTGGAGGGAAGACGATTGATGAGGTAGCAGGCAAGGAGAACGGCATAGCCCCAATACGAACGAGGGACATGCATCTGGGTCATTAAAGTGCGGGCCACATCGAGGAGGTGCGGTTTTTGCGTTCCGCCACCCCATTTTGTTGGGAGGTGTAAACACAGCTAGTCTGATGAATAATGCCATGTTGTACACAAAAAGAAGTAAAAGCATGACTGAGATATTCCTTAGCATTATCAGAACGAAGAGTTTTAATACAAAGATTGAACTGATTTTTAATCAACTGATAAAAGTAACACACAGCTAGCGGGAAGGGAGGAACGGATGATGCTTGACGAGTTGACAGGCGTCGCATTGGAGAGGTTACTGGATGGAAGGAGGTGCGGCAGAAGCTGATGTAGTATACGGGGAGGAGGATGACCGAGACGGAGATGCCACTGCAGAAGATCCGTACAGGAAGAGAGAAGGCAGATAAGGCGGAAACATTGTCGAGGAAGTAGAGGCCGCCGCTCTCAGTCCCAGTAGCAATCGTCCGGTGGGAGCTCGGATCCTGAAAAGAACAAGAAGTGGGTGTAAATGTCACAGAACACTGAAGCTGTTTACATAAAGAGGTAACAGACAACAGATTGCACGGAAACTTGGGCACATAGAGAGTGTCCGCTAGGCTTAGTGAGGGAGTAACATGAACCACGCCCGTGCCATGAACCGGGGAGGGAGAACCATCCGCAACTAGGACGGGGGCAACCGATCATGATGTTCGAGCAAGGAGAAGCACTGAGGGTTGCCCGTCATGTGATTAGTGGCACCAGAGTCGATAAGCCATTTACCTTGAGTCACCACGTGGGCACTACCTGAAGAAGTCACAACAGAGGCAGATGGCTTGGAAGAGTCACCGGAGGGGCGAAGATGAGGATGCTTTGTCCAGCATCGTTCGAAAGTATGGCCGGTGCGGCCACAATGAGAACAGATGTAGCGGGAAGAAGCACGGCCGCCGGTCTGATGACCGCGACTACCAGAGCCACTGCGCTGAGCGTGATGAGAATAGTGGTCCGGTGGGGGAGAAGGAGCGGGCAATAGCGGGCGCTGAAGGAGAGAGGTAACAGCAGCGATGCGGGCAGCGGTGGCATCTAAAGTGGGAGAGTCAGCCTCACCCAGAATTTGCTGGCGGATCATGTCATAAGTATCGGGAAGCCGGAGCAGATAACACACAACCAGAAGCTCCTGGAAGTGCTTGGTTGTTGAGCCAAATCCGCAGAAAAGGGGCGATTCTGAAGAATCTCAGCCCCAAGAGCCTGGACCTGTTGGTAGGCAGCAGCAGGAGACAAGGTGGGACGGGCAAAGAGGTCCGCATACAACGTATAGATGCGGGAAGTCTGAGCCCCTTTGGAGTACAAAGCGGCAAGATGAAGCCAAGCGGCCTTGACGGTCTCATCATGACGTATGACGGGAAGGCACTCATCAGAAAGACTGTTCGCAAGCCAAGTACGCACAAGCGCGTCACTGGCATCCCAGTCATCAAAAGAGAGGGGAAGTGATAGGAGGTGGGTCATCAACGAGGTGGTGGTGGCGTTTGCGTTGTGAGCGAAGAAGAAAGGTGAAAGAGACGCTCCAGTCCGGGTAGTTGGAGCCAACAAGTTTGGAAACGGTCCCAAGGTTCCCGAAGGAGGTAGGGGGAAGAGGAGGGCCGGATTGGCAACAGAGGTGGTGGCAGTAGAGGCATCAGAAAAAGCCATCGCAGCTGGAAACAGGGGAAGCCGGGCGGTTAGGATACAACCCGCACGGATAGGAAGAAAAGCTGCAGCGGTCTCGAGGGTAGAAACCAGCGGCCAGAAAAGCCACGACCAAACCGCAGACGCAAGCAGAGGGGAAGAAGTCGAGCGGCTAGAGGACAAGCCGCACGAACAGGAGCAGGGACAAAAACAGGTCGCTGCGATAGGAGGCAGCGGGTAGGAAACAACCCGCGCAGAGAAAGAAGGGCGGCAGCGGTCTCAAGGAATAAATCCAGCGGCCAGAAGGGCCACGACCTAGCTGCAGACACAAACAGAGGGGAAGAGGTCGAACGGCTAGAGGACAGGCCGTGCGAACAGAAGAAGTCGGCCGGCTAGAGAACAGGCCGGGCGAGCAGAAGAATTCGAACGGCTAGAGAATAGGCCGCGCGAATAGAAGGCAAACCGGCACTACAAGCCGGGCAGACAGTAAGACACAGAATCAGGAGGAGTAGATCGAGTCCTCTGATACCATGTTAGAAAGCAGCAAAAGAGAGAACAAGCAGAATAACTTTTGAATAATCGAAATTTTATTATCCAAAATTGATGTCTATTACAAAGGTATGCCCTCCCTTATATAGAATGGAGGAGAGAAGAGAGAGTACAAATAAGAGATGTGGGACTAAAAAATACAAGTTAAGCGGACTGTACAAGGTAAACCGCACAAGCCGCGCGGTTAGACAGAAGGGCTAACCGCACGGCTAACCATAGGAGAAGCAGATAGGTCGCGGTGTGAAGATCGCTAGACCGCCCGGTTAACAAGCCGACGAGTCAAGCCGCCAGACCGCGCGGTCTCCAACTCGCCAAGACAGACCGCCCGGTCTCCAACTTTAACAGAGGAAGAGCTCAGGTAGCCTTCGAGGTGTGAGGTGGGACCTCCGCGCTAGAGCCGAGGGTCTATTCATAGTCTCCTAAGTCTCCGGTCCGTGACGTTCTCTCGAGTTGTAGTGTAGTAGGTGTGAGGTCAACCCTTTCAGGACCCGAACTCCACAGAGGTCAAATTTGGCTTCAACACTTTTGGTGCGGTGAGCGTGGAGAGTGACCAGCACAGAAGATCTCAGGAGAGTGTCATGACGGGAGGTCAGGGAGGTAGTGATGATCCGGCGAGCTCCCTAGCCAAGGACCCTTTGTGGGAAGGCAAGAGTTCATGGCCTCCATCCAGGGCATCATGGAGATGCTGCGAAGCATTGCTCCTCAGGGTGGCAGCTCCACCCCGACCCCCCAGGAGCTAGCTCCCCCCCTCGACGAGTCGACTCCCAGGGTTCTAGGCGAGATGACCCAGCAGGGGGAGAAGGAAGTGCACCAGGAAGAAAGCCCCGGGAAGGAGAGAATGGGCGATGGGGTCGAGCGAGACCTCACCGGCCGGGAGCTGTTCTCCACCCCGACGAGTGCCAACCTCTCAGGCGAGCAGGTCGCGCGAGTGGAGATGGTGAGACTACCCCTTAGGGGGTCACCCTTCAGCGAGCTGATCATCTCAGCTCCCGTTCCCGAGGGGTTCAGAGAGCCAGACATGGCTTACTATACGGGGAAGGATGACCCCGTCCAGCATCTGCAGTGGTTCGAGGATGCCGTCTCCATCAGCCGATGACGGATGCCTTCAAGTGTCGCCTCTTTGCGATCACGCTGAAGGAGAAGGCAAGAGACTGGTTCCATCAACTCCCTCCGAGGTCGATCTATGGGTTCGAGGACTTGAGCCGAAGCTTCCAGCTCCGCTTCTCCACCTCCAAGAAGCGGAAGAGGAGTCCTGAGTCCATCTTCTTGATAAGGCAGGGGGCGAGGAGTCGCTGGCCCGCTATGTAGACAGGTTCCAAGAGGAGATCTTGGAGGTCCAGGAGATGCCAGGGTATGCTCTCCAGATGGCCTTCACCGTTGGGCTGAAGGAGGGCTTCTTCAAGATGAGCTTGACCCGGAAGGCCCCCCTTTCCTTCGAGGAGCTGATGGAAAGGGCGGCAGAGGAGATAGCCATGGAGGCGGAACCCGGTGTTTGTCAAGAAGTTGGCAAAGCTGACAGAGACAGAGGCAAAGGAGCAAGGTGGCTCGAGACCTCAGGAGGGTAGAAGGAGAGAGGGCGGAGAGCTCAGGAGGGTCCGGAACAAGGTGGAGGCAACAGGGAGGACCCGTTCAGGGCCCGGGAAGAGGTACGCCCAAGATGGGGGAAACTTCCATGGGGTCCAAGGGAGGTTCAACTTCCATAGGCAAGCCCCGAGACAGCTCCTCCCCCCGCCGCAGCAGCAAGCCTTGGCGATAGTGGAGGAGGAAGAGGTAACAGGAGAGAGCACCCAGCCCGCCGAAGGAGGGGAGGAGCGCTACCGTACTGTGACTTCCACCAGGTGGAGGGGCACGCCACGGCTACCTGCCCCGAGTTTCTAGAAGTGAGGGGGGCGAGAGGCCCTGCCCAGCCGCGCCACCAGTGCGGTTGAAGAGGTTCTGCCCCAAGGAGGGGGGGTGAGATGTGTGTGAGGACCGGGTCGATGTCGGACCCCGAGGCGGTATAGCGGTGATCCATGGTGGAGTGGGAGGTTGATGCCACTCGGAAGGCAAGCCTCCACATCATGTATCGAAGGAGCGTCGCCTCAACCTCCCAGACACCGCCCCAGGAGGAGAAGATCACCTTCTCGGTGAAGGACCTGCCGGATCATGAGGATCCGTTCTGCGATGCGCTGGTCATCCAGACGGCCATCGAGGGCTACACCGTCTCCCGGATCCTGTTTGACAACGGGAGCTCCGTCAACGTCATTTTCAGGAAGGCGTTTGACGAGATGAAGGTAGAATCACGGAGGGTGTTGGCCTCGGACTAGTTGAAGGCTGAAATGAGTTATTTGATTTGTATGAGAATTTATCCTCAAAATAAACTGTCTCTGGCTTTTATAATAATGTTATTAGAGATTTTACTAATAAGAAAATTGATAATGAGAAATCTATTGACACTATTATCTGATGCATAACCTATAAAAATAGAATCTATTATTTTAGGTCATATTTTCTTTTTTTTGGGTTCTGGAATTGATATCTTAGCCGGACACCCCACACTCGAAGAATTTGGAGGTTATGTTTTCTTAATTTAAATAATTCATAAGGAGTTTTATCACTTTGTTTTAAAAGAATCTTATTAAGGATGAAGGAGGAGTTGTGCAACGCTTCTCCCCAAAGATTTTTTGGGGCACCAGACTCGGCTAACGTGACATTGACCATGTTCATCAATGTTCGATTTTTATGTTCAGGTACAGCACTTGATTGGGTTGAATGTCGAGCAGTCACTTGATGAATTATTTCATGTTCTTTGCAAAATTGAGTTAGTTCATTTAAATTGTATTTTCCACCTCGGCCGGATCTAAGAATCTTAATGGATAATCTTAATTGATTTTCTATTTCGGATTTGAAAATATGAAAATATGAAAATACTTTATCTTTGATTTTTAATAAATATATATGTAAAAGTATTTGGTAAAATCATCTATAAATGTTACAAAATATTTATTTTCACCTTTAGTAGGTTGACGGTTCGAGTTGCACGCATCCGAGTGAATTAACTCTAAAGGTTTCGTAGTTTTATCAACTAATTTAAAAGGTTTTAGAGAAAACTTAACTTGCACACAAATTTCACATTTAACATTTGGTGCAATATTTGTTTTAGAAATTAGATTTAAAGACAACATTCTTTTCAAACAATCAGAATTCACATGTCCTAATCTAGCATGCAAAAAATCAGGAAAAGAAATAAGAATTAAAAAAAGAATAAATTTAATTTACTTCTAAATCAGCAATATTTAATTTGAATAAACCATCACAAACAAATTTTAAACCAATAAAATTGTTATTTAATGTTATTACAACCTTATTAGACTTTAATACAACCTTATATCTTTTCTTCACTAATAAGGAATCACTCACAAGATTATTCCCAACTCTAGGCATATAAAACACATCATGCAAGACTAGTGTCTTCTCAGATGTCAACCTAAGATCCACTCGCCCACGTCCAAGAATTTATGCCGATGAAGCATCTCCTGAGATCACGCTTCCTCCACTGATGTCCTGAAAGGTGGCAAAGTAAGAACGATCAAAATAAGTATGAATAATTGCTCCGGAATCAAGTCACCAATCTGATGAACAAGTGAGAAGAAGATTATGAGAATAATCTAAGCTGAAGATAGGCTTGTACAACCCATATTCGTCGAAGGTGGACCCCTCCAGAGCCAGTTCAACAAGAGTCAAAGTCAGCAAGACAAGACAGAAGTCAGAGTCAACGCGCAAGACGACAGAAGACCTTGGTGAGTATGGCGAGCTCCACTCGCATACTCACCAGGTAGGCGATTAGGTCAGCTACTCGCATAGCCGAACGAGCTCTCCCAAAAAGTCGCCTAGTCGTCATAGTGGGGCTATAAATAAGACCCCCCCCCTCTTTGGATTTGACTATAAATAGGACCCTAGGGGTACGAGTAGACGGACTTCGAAATCTCAAAAAAGATCTCGATCATCTCATTTCCAAGACTTCGAGCTGAGCCTTTGGATCCCTTATTCAGAGAGACAGGTCATGAGTTTACGACTATCAATCTTAGTCGTCGTGACTTTGTTGTCAGCTAGTCTGCCTCGTATCCTGCTTGGCCTTTTTTGATTGTGGAGGGGAACCTTCTTCTAAACATCTGGGTACGTGGTGGGACCTCCCTGCCGCAGCACTTGGGGTCCTCTTTGTTGTCCGCCTTTTTCTTCGTCCTAGCACATTAGCCGTCAAGCCCAACCGCTGAACCGGTAACTCCAAACTACCTTGATCCGAATTTTGGCGAAGGAAATTTTCCGACCTCAACAAGGCTGATCTGATGTTTAGATCATGTTGGCCTGAGACTTGGAGCCATGAGATTTGCCAACCACGGGTTCAATCTTCTTGTAGAAGCAATTGATTGACAAGTGATTTGTGTTGCCGCAGATGAAACACAATTTCCCTTTACCTATGTTTTGGCTTGAAGAACTAGGTTTGGGATGATTGGTTTTTTGATGGTGGGAACCTAGACGGAAGGGTTTCTTATAGTTCATGTCTTTAGCTTCGAAGTGATGATGAGAGGATTGGTTTCCAGGAGATTCAGACAGATTTATTTTAGGTGCATGATCTTTGAGAGTTTTCGAATTCTTATTCTTATGTTCCTCCTCTATGTGGATGACATTTTGGATTTGAACATAAGTAAGGTTGTATTGGTCAT
Organism: Platanthera guangdongensis; assembly: GCA_039583875.1. Taxonomy (NCBI): domain Eukaryota; kingdom Viridiplantae; phylum Streptophyta; class Magnoliopsida; order Asparagales; family Orchidaceae; genus Platanthera; species Platanthera guangdongensis. The sequence goes on from CM077164.1 coordinate 11,249,962, forward strand.
GTCTTAGTCTAGTGCTAAAACTGGACCAAGAATCAGGAAGAGTATCGATGAGACACGCTACTAAATAATTTTCGGATGGAATTGAATCATTGGCTCGGATTTTAGGCAACATTTCATCCAGTTGATGAAGTTGAAGATTGATAGGCTTAGAGACATCAATCTTGAATTTGTGAAGGTTGGAAATATTATAGCGTTCCATACCTGCATTGTCTAGGTTATAGAGCGCTTCAAGAACATACCACAATTCTTTAACTGTACGATATTGAAGGAAAACATCGTAAATGATGTCGGATAAGACACTTAAGATTCGATTACGACAATGATATTCTATATCTACCATATTTCTGTAGCGAGTACGTCTAACATAAGTTCTAATGGTGTTGACACTAAAAGATGACGATGAAGGAAGGGCTGAGACGACTGCATTTGCAGCGCTGGGGTTTTCGGTTTCAGCAGTGGATGCATCAAAGATAATAGATAAAAGACCTAAAGTATTAAACCAGTATTCTACTTTGGTTTGCCAACGACAAAAACCATTTTCGTTAAATTTCTCAGGTTTAATCCCGATAGAGTCATCAGATCTAATTGTCATTATAAATTTCTGGAATTTAAAAAACAAGCAATAAATTATTGTAGATGTGAAAAAAAACAAAGAAAATCATTTGATTATTTGATTTTATTTATCTTGTTATTCTTGGACTTCGCAAGAAATACCCAATGAAGGGCTCTCACTAGTACCAGGAGACTTGTGGGATGATAGCCCAACACGGCACTTTCGCAAAAGATTATGTGATGTGGATATTACATTTTCTTTAAATTGTTGGAATATTTTGATGTATATTATAGAATAATGAATAATTTTCAGTTTTAAATATTTTTGTAAACATGATAATAACAGATCTTGAGAAGCAGGATTATAAGAACTTATATAAATAGAAGAGTTGAGAAATAAAATTAAGAATATAATATAGGTTTAGAATCGAGCCTGGGTAAGGTGTGTGATCACTGCCCTAAAAAAGTTACACCACCCTCCGACAGGGCTTTCAACCGATACTCACTTCTCAAGGGTGTAACACCTGGCTAGATCCTGAAACTCCGATGTGCGCGGACACTGAAGAAACACAGAGCACCCGAACTCTCACTTGATGAAGCAAACGTAAAGAAAATGAAGTCTCAAAGAAGATCGTCGAATAACCAGAAAGCCAAAGTCCGACAACAGAGTTTTTGGAGCATCAGAAAAACACATCAAAAAACTCCTAAACAGGAGTATCAAAAACGGCAAGAATTAAACCACGTAATAAATTCCAGCGATTGTAATTAGAAACTGTAATCGTGCAGATGAGCGTTGGAGTTCCAACGTAGATGAGTGATGGCGAGAAAAACGCGTAAAAGAAATTAACGGACAAGTCAACGTAACTTTCGTTGACTTCTTATCGACGCACGTCGGGATCATGTCGACGTAAGAGAACAAAACAAGAGAAGTCGACGCATGCGTCGAGATCTATTCGACGCATGTTGACGCGTGCAAGGTGGTGTCGATGCATGCGTCGACGCAGGGAGATACACCGTGATCTACTCGACGCATGAGTTGAGCACTTGTCGATGTACGCAAGGAGAAGACGACGCAACTCAGAAAATTAGGATTCAAAAGGAGTCAAAACTATTTTGTTCTTATTGGTTTTGGAGCTTTTCCATCAAAATGAGGAGCACAAACACCAAATGACTCTAATAAAACATTTAATTTATGATGTTTTATACATTAAATTTCTAACACTGTGTTGTGAACCTTAGGCTCATTCAAATTTTCCAAAACAAATGGGATGAACTAACAAACAGCTAAGCTCTCTGAAGTTGATAATGATAGAGAATCACAAAGAAGATTAGGAAATAAAATGGACCTTTGTTCTGTGAACCTCAGGATCATTCAAATTCAATAACGTTCTATAAGCATGAGATGAGATTATGCACTCCTTGGTAAGTCTGACCAGTATTTCAATCCATGTCAAAAAATAACATCCTTTTCAATGCATTTTCCATGTGATGTGTCCTCCAAACTCAGAATTTTTCCTTGCAGGTGATACCCCCCCCCCCCCTCCTTCAGAAACAGCATGATTGCAAATGATTTTTTTCTAAAAAGATGTATTACATACTGTTAGAGATATTAGTACTTTAGTATTATTGTGTTTAGTCTCACACCGCCTATCGGTGTTGTGAGTCATGTTGTAGTTCATATATAAAACCCCTTTGTTGAAGAATAAAATGCACCTTATCATTTCTCTCTACACATACTTTAGAATACTTGATACTTCCTCCAAAGTGAATAATTTGAGGTGTTAGAACAACAATTTCATCCGCACGAGTATTGTTTGGAGTACAATGACTCTCTATAGGACCCAATTCCTTCATAAAAGCGAACTTTGCCCAAATCTCCTTCGTACTGTCCCTTCTTCTTACCAACAAAACCATAGGTGGTCTCATCCAACCTGACCATGGAGCACATGGCCTTCAGCCATTCCTGATATCCACCTCGACTATCTTCTTCTCTAATGTTTTCCAAATGTTTAATGGCTTGCTTTGAAGCCCCCCTCTTGATCATTATAATGCCAAGAGACCTGAAAGTAGCATCATCAGGCTGTATACCAGTAGCCAACATTTGCTGAAATGTTTTTAAAGCCTCCTTCATTCTTCCATCCGCAGCATAAAAGCCAATCATATTATTGTAGCTAAGTGCATCAGAAATGAGGCACAATTCTCGCATTTCTTGAGCCACCTTATAAGCCACTTCAAATCTCCCCATTTTCTTGTATAGGCATAGCATCATAGCATATGAAAATTCGGTCGCTTCTCCAGTGGATTTTAGGCAATGGAAGATTTCCTCAGCCTCCCGAATCATGGCATTCTCACAGTAAAGTTGAATCATACAATTTGAAGAGTACAGGAGAGGACCACCAGCCAAAGTCTTCGCTAACCGATATATCTCTTCTGCTTCTCGTAAATATCCGACCTTTGTATAAAGCTTGAGCAACGAATTGCATATGATGGAATTGGGAACCAAACCCGCACTCTTCATGGATTCTAAGTATGTAACAGCCTCCCTAACACTTCCGACTTCAGCAAATGCGTTTATCAAAACAGAGTAGACAATAATATCAGGCTGGACACCAAATTTAATCATTTCCTTAAGCAAATCTTCTGCTCTTTTAACTTCACCGACTTTAATGAAGCTACTTATCACCATAGAGTAAGGAACACAGTCACTTACCAGTCCTGCAATCTGCATACTTCTTACATAAGTCAATGCCTTGTGTGGGAGTTCAGCGCCTGATAGAAGCTGTATAAGAGATCCATAGGTGTATTTGTCTGGCAAAATAGCATAAGAATCCATGATGTTAAACAAGTCACAGGCCTTATCATATTCCTTCTTTGCACCATATGCTTTAATCATCACATTAAACACGAGCCCACTAAGATTGTTCGTCTTTGTGCAGCATGCCAATGCTTTCTCGGCAAAAAATAAATTACCGTGCTCTCCGAAAGCATCAATATTAGCAGCATAACACTCTGACCCCATCTTATCACAGAATTTCTCAAACCAAGCCCATGCTTGCTGGAGCATTCCTACTTTTAAATACATTCTAGTCAAAGTTGTCAGGGTATATTCATCAATCTCAAGCCCTTTCATCTCCATTTCCACAATGAGGGATTCGGCTTTCTGAACCATACACCTCAAAGACAATTCATAAAGAAGTGTTCTGTAGCTCACAATATCCGGGGCCAGACCTTCATCCTTCATCTTCTCGAAATACCTAGTTGCCAAGACAATATCATCACATTTTGCATATAATGATATAAGTATATTGTATGTTCTTGTGCCGAGCGGGCACCGAGCCTCCTCCATCATCTCCACTAAAGAAACAACTTCTTCAAACCGCTCATGACTTCCGCATATATGAATCATCGTGTTGAATGTGATCGTGTCGGGAACAATGCCTTGGCTTAGCATCTGCGCAAATGCATTGGAAGCTTCCCCGAGAAGGCCTGCCTTCCCGTAAGTATCTATAAGCGTGTTATACGTGTATAAGCTATAACCTTTCTGAGCTCGCGGAGCATGTCCCATCGCCATCGACCACCTCTTGAAGAAATTTTCGGCCTTGTTAAACTCCCCGGCCTTCTTGTAAGATTGAACAACGGTCCCCATTGTCACCTCGTCCGGTTTCAGCCCATGCTTGTACATCTCGCCGAGCCACACTAAGGATTCCCTCTCCAAACCACCTTTGCTATAAGCATTGATTAATGTGCCATAAGTTGAATTGGTGGGTATGATTCCTTGGCTCTTCATCTCGTTCCAGAGAGACCGCACGGCATCCCATTGTCGATCCATGCCGAGAAGTCGAAGCATGATGTTGTAGTGGATCACATTGAGCTCATAGCAACTCTTAGTCTTAAACCAGTTGAATATCTCCAATGCCCTTTGCCAGTCAGTCTGCTCCTTGAGGATGATGGTTCTTTCTTTGCTGCTGAGGTTCCCTTGCCATTGATTCAAAGCATCATCGATATCCTTGTTATCTTCCAAAGACTTTAATATGAAGGGTATGGATCCTCCATAGGAAGAGCGTTTCAGTGGGCATTTAACCTTGCTAGCCAAATTTACACCATCAAGTTTCGATTTTGAGTGAAACCGATTGATTTGATTTGATACCCCCGCCAAATTTACAACAAAAGATTGCTTCTCTGGTTTCCTGAAATGTACATAAACAAAAAATGGCTCTGATGGATACCTGGCGCCACTGAGCTGCAGATGGAGTAGACTGTAGGAGTGTAGCATATCTGTTTCAGATTTTGGCCGGCTCTCTTAAAATGGTCTGGGACGATGAAGTGAACGTCGGAGAAGAGGGGAAGGAGGAGAAGAACAAAGAATTTTTCTCCGGAAAGACATGAGTTAGGGTTTTCCGGTTACGGATTGAAATCTGAGATGAATAATCTACAAATAAGGCAATCACCTTCCTTCCTCCTTTTTCTTCTTCTTCTTCCACCACGGGCTTCGGCAATTTTGAAAATAAAGAACCCTTCCTCGCTAAACCTCTCTTCTCCTTTCTGCTGTTTCTAGAAACCCCCACTGTCTCCCCTCCCCCATCCATAAAAACACTTAGCAAGTGGGTATACTTAAATTCTCATAATGATTTTGTGCATAGCCCAGTAAACGATTGCGGGTGTGCTCATAACCAAATATATGATAACATGGATGTGTATAGTGAATAACTCCTGTATTCGTGAATAGTGGGCCCCAAACAAGACGTAGAATTGACGCACATTTTTAAGCTTTTTGGGAGTTTTGCACTTCTGGAGGCCAATTCTAGATGGACCTGCGTAACATACTAGTAGAGGGAGGAAATATTTGCTAACTCCCCCCCCCCCCCCCCCCGGCCCCTTGAGAGTCGTCCAGGCTCCAGCCGCAAGCAGGCCGCCCAGCTCGCAAGCAGGCCGCCCAGCTCGCCAGCAGGCCGCAGCTCGCCTTGCCTCGTCTCGCCAGGCCGCCGCCTCACCCAGACCGCCGCCCTCGCTCAGGCCGCCGTCTCGCAAGGCCGTAGCCCGCCTCGCCCAGGCCGTCGCCTCGCCCAGGCCGCCGTCTCGCTGGGCTGCAGCACGCCTCGCCCAGGCCGCTGTCTCGCCAGGCCCCCGCCTCGCCCAAACCGCCGCGCCTCGCCCAGGCTGCCGTCTCGCCAGGCCGCAGCCCGCCTCGCCCAGGCCGCCGTCTCGCCAGGCCGCAGCTCGCCCGGCTTCAGCACGCCTAGTGGCCTAGCAGGCCACCAGGTCGCCACTCGTAGGCCGCCTGTCAGCCCAGGCCGCCTGTCAGCCCAGGCCGCCCCCCGCTTCCCGTCTAACCGCCAGGTCGCCCGGTTTGAGGGACTACCCCTGGTGGACTGCAATTAGCCGCTTAGAACAGTGGGATTTGGCTGTTGGCAGGCCATTCCGGGGACATTTTGGTAATTTTCAGAGCAGTGAAGATTGGTTATTTGCAGGTCATTCCCAGAAAACTATAAATAGGCCCTTAGGGGTGCCTTGGAGGAGATCACTTCTGCACTCTCTCTTCGTCCTCCAAGGCACCCTAGCTCTGCATTGGATAGGGAGGGGGAGATCTCCAAGATCTTCCGGGTGTGAGGTGGGACCTCCACGCTAGAGCCGATGGTCTGTTCTCAGTTTCTCAAGTCTTTGGTCCGTGACGTTCCCCCGAGTGTAGTAAGTGTGAGATCACCCCTCTTTTGGGATCCCGAACTCCACAGAGGTCAATTTTGGCTTCAACACTTTTGGTGTGGTGAGCGTGGAGAGTGACCAGCACAAAAGATCTCGGGAGAGTGTCATGATTGGAGGTCAGGGAGGTAGTGATGATCTCGGCGAGCTCCCCAGCCCAGGACCCTTTGTGGGAAGGCAAGAGTTCATGGCCTCCATCTAGGGCATCATGAAGATGTTGTGAAGCATTGCTCCTCAGGGTGGCAGCTCCACCCCGACCCCCTAGGAGCTAGCTTCCCCCCCCCCCTCTCGACGAGATGACCCCATCAGGGGGAGAAGGAAGTGCACCAGGAAGACGGCCCAGGAAGGAGAGGATGGGAGATGGGGTAGAGCGAGACCTCACCGGCTGGGAGTTGTTCTCCAGCCCGACGAGTGCCAGCCTTCCAGGCGAGCAGGTCGCGTGAGTAGAGTTTGCGAGGCCACCATTCAAGGGGTCACCCTTCAGTGAGCTGATCATCTCAGCTCCCGTTCCTGAGGGGTTCAGAGAGCCTGACATGGCTTACTATACCGGGAAGGATGACCCCATCCAGCATCTGCAGTGGTTCGAGCATGTCATCTCCATCAGGCCAATGACGGATGCCTTCAAGTGTCGCCTCTTTGCGATCACGTTGAAGGAGAAGGTAAGGGACTAGTTTCATCAACTCCCTCCGAGGTCGATCTATGAGTTCGAGGACTTGAGCCGGAGCTTTCAGCTTCGCTTCTCCACCTCCAAGAAGAGGAAGAAGAGTCCTGAGTCCATCTTCCTGATAAGGCAAGGGGCTGAGGAGTCGCTGGCCCATTACGTTGACAGGTTCCAAGAGGAGATCCCGGATGTACAGGAGATGTCAGGGTATGCCCTCCAGATGGCATTCACGGTGGGGTTGCGCGAGGGGTTCTTCAAGATGAGTCTGACTCGAAAGAGCCCCCTTTCCTTTGAGCAGCTGATGGAAAGGGCGGCCGAGGAGATAGCCATGGAGGTGGCCAACCCGGCATTCTTCAAAAAGTTGGCAAGGCTAACAGAGACGGAGTCAAAGAAGCAAGGTGGCTCAAGGCATCAGGAAGGAAGAAGGAGAGAGGAACAGAGAGCTCAGGGGTTTCAGGGACACGAGGGTCCAGAACCAGGCTGGAGGCAACAGGGAGGACCTGCCCAGGGTCCAGGAAGAGCTCTCATCCAGGGCGAAGGGAACTTTCATGGGGGGCAAGGGAGGTTCAACTTCCAAAAGCAAGCCACTAGGCAGCTCCTACCCCCACCACAGCAAGCGATGAAGATTGGTCGAAGGGAGAGGAGGAACCGCCAGGGAAGGAGAAGAGTCGGGGTAGAGTTACCCTACTGTGACTTCCACCAGTTGAAAGGTCACGCCACAGCTACTTGCCCCGAGTTCCTAGAGCTGAGAAGGACAAGAGCTCCGTCACCACAGCCTCATCAGCCTCAATAAGCGCAAGATCCGTTGCGGATTGAAGAAGTCCAACCTGGGGAGGCAGAGGAGATATGTGAGGATTGGGTCGATGTCAGACCCCGAGGTGGTATAGCGGTAATCCATGGTGGAGTGGAGATTGAGGCCACTCGGAAGGCAAGCCTTTATGTCATGTACCGATGGAGCGTCGCTTCAACATCCCAGACCCCGCCCCAGGAGGAGAAAATCACCTTCTCGACGAAGGACATGCCGGATCATGAGGATCCGTTTTGCGATGCGCTGGTCATCTAGACAGCCATCGAAGGCTACACCATCTCCCGGATCTTGGTTGACAACGGGAGCTCTGTCAACGTCGTTTTCAAGAAGGTGTTTGACGAGATGAAGGTGGAGCTAAGCAGGGTGTTGGCCTCAGACGGACCCCTGTTCGGATTTTCGGGAGAGAGGAAGGAGGTTGAAGGTGGAGTAGGACTCCAAGTGAAATTGGGAGGGACTTCAAGGAACTGCCGGTTCGTAATTGTTGACGCTCCAAGCAGCTACAACGCCATCTTCGGAAGGCCCCTCATCAACACCTTCTGTTGTGTGACGTCTACTTTCCACCAGTGTCTCAAGTTCAGCTCAGGAGGGATCCAGGTCAGAATCAAGGGAGACCCCAGGATGGCAAGACAGTGCTACGTCACGGCCGTCAACACCATCTCTTGGTGGGCTAGGGCGGAGGAGATGGAGAAGATCATGGAGAGCTTGAGCGGGATCGAAGTGTCCGACGAGAAGGAAGCGGAAGACGACCATCATGCCCAGGTCCCCTAAGGATGCCTCGTCGTGGGGGAGTCTTTTCCTTTTTCTTGTCTTGTAACAAGCTCTACCCCTGACCAACTGAGTCAGGGGACCATGTAACTCATTTTTCCCCGTTTGAGGATGTTGGATTTGGTAAGGTTTGATTGAGATGCCTAGTCCTTTTGCTTTGAGACGGTCCTGCTGCCCAGGCTCTCACTAGCTGGGCAGGGCCGGTGATACCTCTCGTGGAGGCCCAGTTCTCTTTGCTCCGAGACAGTACTGCTGCCCAGACTCTCACTATCTGGGCAGGGCCGGTGGTACCTCTCGTGGATGCCCAGTTGTCTCACCTCGAGATGGATTCTGCTGTCAGGCTCTCACTAGCTGGCAGGGCAGGTTAATCTCTCAGAGGGTTGGGTAGGCTTCACCTCGAGATGGATTTCGCTGCCAGGCTCTCACTAGCTGGCAGGGCAAGTTGATCTCTCGGAGGGTGGGGGAGGTCTCACCTCGAGATAGATTTCGCTGCCAGGCTCTCACTAGCTGGCAGGGCGGGTTGATCTTGTAACACCCCAAGAATAGATTTGGGTTTCAGGTGGGGTGACACAGCCTGGGACACGGGCGTGTCCCAGGGCATGTCGTGCCTGGATTGAGGAGTGAGGTGTCTGGTCGACGATGTGTTTTGGTGGTCACGCCCTGTAATACGGGTGTGACAGGGGGCGTGTCCCCTCAGTTCGACGATTTTGCTTGTCGATCATCGAACGTCGATCGTCGAGCGTCGATCGTCGAGCGGCGATCGTCGAGCGGCGATCGTCGAGTAAGGGACACGGCCTGTGACACGGGCGTGTCAGCGCAGTCGATGATCTCAGCCCGACGACTCTGAGCTGGGGCGTGTCTGGTGTCGTGTCATGTTCACACGGCCTGAGACACGGGCGTGTCCCAGGGCCGTGTGAGTCTCGGGTGATTTTGAGGTTATGCAGCCTGATGAACACGACCATAGACACGGGCGTGTCTGAATGCGTATCAAGGGACACGGCACGTGACACGGGCGTGTCCCACGGCCGTGTACTGGCTGGCTTTAAGTCGGTTGACTACCACTTAAGGGACACGGCCTATGACACGGGCGTGTCACAGGGCGTGTCAGGCCGTGTTCATGCTTTTCTGGACAATTCTGAGCCGTTTGATTCCCTATTCCTAGATCCAATGGATAGGCTCTGTCCATGTGTTGCTAAGGCCGGGGAAAAGGGGATTTAAACCCTTCTTCTTCATCATCTTCTTCTTCTCATTTCAATAGAGAGAAAGAAGAAGGCAGTGCAAGGGAAGGAAGGAGGAAGAGAAGCCAGCCGCTGGAGGAGTTGCGGAGTGCGGAGCGAAGATCCGAGAGCGGATTCGTGAAGGCTAAGTCAAGGCGGTGACTTCCGTCAGGCTACTTCATGGCACCGAAACGATCTTCAAAGGTAACGATCTCCTTCTTGGACATCAAAGTCCTTTCTTTATGCATATGCGTGGAATCCTTCACCAAAAGGTGGATTCGCGAAGTGATTACGTCGTTGAGTCTGCATCTAGAGCCGAAATTATGGAGTACGGCATAGGCATGTTATGTAAAGCCCATTTGGACCGTTAGTCTGGATTGGTGATGATCATGGATAAACCGGAGAAGACTCCGTGGGTTTTGCAAAGATGAGCTATATGCTTTGTGTCTTGGATGAATGAATGGATGCTATGTGTGGATGATATGCTCATGCGTGAGCTAGCCATGGATATGATCTTGGATGCTTTGCGTAAGCTCCTTGTGATGTGAGTGTTGCGTGTGCTCGTTTGCTCTGCGAGAGCAGAAAGCTGTGGCTACCCAGGAAGGGAAGGCCGACCCGCGTCACGGTGCGCCTAGTAACGATTTGAGCACAGGCAAGGCTAACCTGTACCTGGGCATGTGGAGAGATCGATTGGTGGCAGTGTTTGGGAGCGTGCGATAGCCTGACTTGCTACACCGAAATAAAAGCGGGTCGATCTGATGGATTAATGCTCATGTTTGTCATGTAGTACCTACCTCTGCTTGGTTTGGGCGGAATGCAACCAGCATGCGTGTTGGGGTGACTAGGACCGGCCAGCCAACAAGTTAATTACCGTTCATTGGTGGTGTTACCACGGGTTTCCGGTACACCGTAAGGTGCCCTGAGTGCACGAAGCATCTGACTGCGGTCGGCGTTTGTAATTTGATGTGTGTGATTGTGATTGTTAGCTATTATACTTGCAAATGCATACAGGGAAGGAAACGCTGCCTCGGGCATGGGGTATAGTCGTTATAATTGGTCAGCTTTAGCTGGCCGTTACTTTGTTTGCCGCTCTTTGGTGGATGTCTACTTGCAGATGCTGCGGCTTGAAATGAAATGAGCGGATTGAAAGCTTGCTGCTAAGGCCCTTGAAGGCCAAGTGAATCGTGGTTGGATTTCATGTGTGGCCGGCCTGTGTGCCGATGTACGAACCTGTATATGTGTAAAAAGAGAAACATGTAAGGACTTAAGGCCATATCTGTGTGGGTTGTATACATTCCTGGTTTGGATATATATATATAAATGTGGAATTTATGTATTAGTGGACATTCCTGGAGTTGAATTCATACAACTTAAAAATGCTGCGCTAGAATGGATTGGGTTAAGGATACAAATAGAATTTGATCACCACAAGCAATTCCGCCACCTGTCTGTGACCTATGGGGTGGGGCCCCGACCAGACCCACCGTTATATGTCATGTGACGAGTGGGGGCGTGACAAAGTGGTATCAGAACCAGGTTGAGATTGTTTGGGAGGAGAGAACATAATTAAACTCACGAATGTCCACTAGGATTGTATTTCATGCACGTGACGTGCGTGAGTGTGTAGTCAATGTATACGTACCGTTATGATATGAATGATTAATGGTGTTCTGTACATTGATAGGTGGCGAGGAGTGGAGCTGGGCCGTCTGAGCCCCAGCGGTCTGATGAGAGTGTAGCACCGGTTGAAGCACCTACGCCTCCCTTGGCGGAGACCATTCGGGTGGTGACAGAAACAGTGCTCGCAGTATTGTAGACACAACCTGCAACGCCTGCAGTGTTACCTGTGTAGCTTGGTGTGCCGTGTCGGGTGGTCGACGAACTGTGCTCGACGAAGTGTCGAGACAGTGAACACGGCCTGGAGCCCAGGCATGTTCGGGTTTGACACGGGCGTGTCAAATAGGACACGGGCGTGTCCAAGACCCGTGTGAGTCTCGGGTTATTTTCGGGGCTCTATCGATGGGGGCACACGGCCAACCACACGGCCGTGTCAGTTTGAACACGGGCATGTCAGGTTAAACACGGGCGTGTCGGGACCCGTGTAATTTTCGTAACGTGTTGATTTTGATGGCGAATGAGGGACACGGGCGTGTTGTAGGCCATGTGCGGCCCAAGTTTTACTTTTCAGCTACAGATTGTAGCTGTTCGTTTCCTTAGTTTGAGATCTGATGGTTGGGGGTTGTTCCTACTGGGATTTACCCGAGATTGGGCCTTTGAAACCCTCATTTCACTTGAGTGGTTCTCTTTCTAAGTCTAGAGAGAGGGGAGAGCAAAGGAGGAAGAAGAAGCCTAGATCCGGTCACCGACGGAGCTTCGGAGCTCCAAATCGCGAACCGACTTCGGATCTATGGAGGCAAAGAGAGTGCGGTGCTTTTCATACGCTTACATTTCCATGGCGCTAAGGAAGAATGCTAGGGTAAAGATTCTCTACCTGAGCATGTGAAGCTCTAATTCTTTTCCATAGGGAAGCCCGCTCTCGCGAGTTTGCGGTGAGTTTGAGGCGTTCCTTCGGGTAGACATAAATAGTCCCCGTTGTGTACATGTAGAGTCCGTAATCGAGAACGGATATAGGCATGATGTGTGAAGCCTACCCGGACAAGTTGGTCTGGATCGGTGATGTTGCATTGCATAAATGGCCGGAGAAGACTCAGTGCAATTGGTTGTTTTTCGGGTTTTCTACGCGGTAGATTGCAGCAGGGAGCCATGGGGATTAACTCCAAGGTGCACCCGAAAAACTGGGCAGATAGGTGATTCTGCCAACATGGTGGCCTGGGAGCCAACTTGAACATAACCGGGTTATGTGAACTGTGTGACGGAAACGAGACTCGGAGAAGTATGACCCACACATATGGCTTAAATCGTCGTTGTGTAGTGAACACGGGTTAGGCAGAACCGTACCTGTTCTATGTCGTACGGTGTGAGTTGTTGGCATATATGAAGGTCTTCAGCGGTCTATGGTTTAAATTGACGCGACCCATGACAGGAAGACAAAATGCTCATAGTTTGGCCGTCAAGTGGCGGTGGTGAGACCGGGGTGTCTATGGCTTAAATTGACGTGACATTGACCGGTTCACCGAGAATGTGCCCTGAGTGCACGGGGTGTGTGGCCGTGCGTGCCAACGTCTGTGATGCAATGTATATATATACTGCTTGGTTATGCTAATAAACTGCAGGGAAGGAGCATCATCGCACTGAATTAGGGGCGAGATCGTTATAATTTGGTCAGCATTGCTGACCATTGCTTTGGTTTACCACTGTTGCGGTGGATTGTGCTTGCAGGTGCTACGGAGCCGAGCGGTAAATAGCGGGCTAAAGCCCAAGTTGCTGAGCCGTCCCTCGAAGGCCTAATTTTGAGTGTTTTCTTTTATTCATGTATGACCGGCCTGCGTGCCGAGGTTTGAAGACTTGTAATTTGAGGAAAACAATTGTAATGCCATAAGACCTGTACTTGTGTATTTGTACTTCATTTCTTTTGGCGTATTAGTGGAAATTCATGCTAGTGTTGGGTTCTTTGTTAATGCGATAATTTTAATTGCTTCCGCTAGAATGCTCTATGTAGGATGTTGTTATTGGTTGGATGGTTTCCATTGAGTAACCACCCGATCTGTCTGTGGTATATGGCGTCGGGCCCCGGCCGGACCTACTACTATATGCTAGGTGACGGATAGAGGGTGTTACAATTTGGTATCAGACTACTGGTTTCGGTCATACTTAAAATGAATTCGTGGATGAATTCTTTTTAAGGGGTGGTGAGCACATCTATGTGCATCATCGTTATAACATCAAGAACCCATGAATGTCCACTTAGGAATGAAAATACACGTGTTTAAGGAACCTGCGTGTTCCTATAATTGCTTTTTGCAATTTTGTATGGTCGCTTAACGGTGTTTTGTACGACTATAGGTGACCAGAAGCGGTGTTGGGTCGTCAGAACATCCGGTTTCTGAGGATTATAGTGCACATGGTGACGTGCCTGCAACCCTTCCCTCCGTTGAAACCATAAGAATGGTGGTGTAAGCAGTGTTCGCTGCGATTGGTGCACAAAATGAAAGACGTGTGCAGTCCCCTATTTTGAGGTAAATCCAATGTCGGGTGGTGTGATGGAGCAAACGACATTTATAGGACCGTTGGGTCAGCAGTTGAACATGCTTTTAGTGCAGGGTACGCACTCAGTTGAGGAATATTTGCAAGCGTTTCTGATGATAAGACGCTACCTGGGCTCTGAAGTGGAGAGCGAGCAGTCGATGGTCGATAGGTTTTATAATGGCCTGCGCGGCGTATTACGAGTTCTGCTGCTAGAACCAAAATTATTGGGATTCTGAGCCTTGGTGGAATTGTCTAGATCTTTGGAAGAAGATTTGGCAAAAGTTAATCGAACGTCGGAGCTCTGGGTACTAGACTCTCCAGATTCTGCAAAATCTGAATACTGAAGGAGGAGGAACAAGAAGTCCAAAATGTCTACTGGTCAGGCTCCATATGGTTGTTTTAAGTGTGACAAGGAAGGGCACTTTGCCCGAGACTGTCGGAATGGTGCTCAGAAGATAAAGAAAGCTATGTCAGGAGCAGGTATAGGACAAAGTGCAAGAGATCTGAATCGAATCCAAGGAAGCAAAGACTTGGATATGCAGAAGACGGAGTTCAAAATGCCGAACTCCTCAAAGTCTGTGTAACGTAGGTGGTATAAAAAGGCTAGGACTTTGGGTCCAGCTCCTTTTGGTGCTTCTGGGACGACTATGGGTCGAACCTCGGGCGCATGCTTTAATTGTGGAAAGCCGGGGCACTTTGCCCGAGAAAGCTGGAACGGACGTCCCAAGTCCGAGAAGAAGCACGCTGTCGTGATGACAGGTACAACTTAAAGTTATAGTAGTTTAACTTTAAATATTTGTTGCCCTTGTGCATGTTAGCTTAGAACTGTTTGTGCTAAGCTTTGTTCTGACTTTTGATTAATTCGGCGAGAGCACCGTTCGCTTAGGGAGCTTCACATTCCCTTTTGACCAAAGGATTTGTATTGCGCGTTGGAGCACCTCCTTCAATGGCAAAAGACAAATTGGATGCGTTGTTGTCTAATGATGCTCATTGCACGCGAGTAGAATCTTTTGCGTTTAGGTGCGGATAGGGAGTCAAGACTTTGACCTATAAGCGTCGTTACTACCGTTAGGGGAGCTCGACGTAATCTTTGGTATGGACTGGCTCTCGGAGCAGCAAGCATACATTAATCGAAATCGCAAGAAAGTCAAGTTGGGAACTGGTCGTAAGACGACATTTGTGGGCTTGAAAAGGGGTCAAACATGACGTTGGTGTCTGCTCTTCAGTTGGTTAAGGCGGTTTGGTGTGATGCCAAACCGGTCATACGCTCTTCGTATCGGTTAGCGCCTAAGGAGATGGCGGAGCTGAAGGTGCAACTTCATGAGTTGTTGGAGCAAGGGTTTGTGCGTCCAAGTTCGTCGCCTTGGAGCGCACCGGTCCTCTTTATTACAATTTTGTAAAGAAGATGGATGGGAGAGACTTTGTATTGATTATCGGGAGTTAAACAAGCTAACGAAAAAGATTAAGTACCCAATCCCAAGGATTGAAGATCTTTTAGATTAGTTGGTCGGGTCGACGGTGTACTCTAAGTTGGATCCCAAGTCTGGTTACTATCAGCTGAGGATAAGGGAGAGTGATATCCCTAAGACAACGTTCAGTACAAGATACGACCATTACGTGTTTACGGTCATGATGTTTGGGCTGACGAATGCGCCGTCAGTGTTCATGGATTTGATGAACAGGACTTTCAGGGACTACTTGGACCATTTTGTGATCGTCTTCATCGACGATATTTTGGTGTACTCGTAGAGTGTGGAAGATCACTTCAGGCATCTTCATTTGGTTTTGGAGACGCTAAGGAGGAGTCAATTATACGTCAAGTTCTCGAAGTGCGAGTTTTGGTTATCCTCAGTGGCGTTCCTCGGTCATATAGTGAGTGGGAAAGGTATTGCAGTGGATCCGGCGAAGATTGTTGTGATACGAGAGTGGCCTGAGCTTTCTACGGTAGCGGAAGTCCGGAGCTTTCTGGGGATTGTCGGCTATTATAGGTGCTTCGTAGAGAACTTCTCGCGGATAGCGTTACCTCTCACTACTTTGACGAGGAAGGAGTAGAAGTTCGTTTGGACGCCGGAGTGCGCGCGAGCTTTTGAGGAGTTGAAATGTTGGTTGACCACGACGCCCGTGTTGAGTTCGCCGAGTGGGACCGAAGGTTATGAGATTTATAATGATGCTTCAGGCAGTGGTTTGGGTTGTGTGCTGTTACAGCATGGAAGCATTATAATGTATGGCTCGAGACAACTGAACGTGCACGAGAGGAACTATCCGGTCCATGACTTGGAGTTAGCAGACGTGATTTTTGCCTTGAAGCTGTGGAGACATTATTTGTACGGTGTGAAGATTGATATATACACCAATAACAAGAGCATGAAATATTTGGTTGATCATGTACAACCCCATATCCGGCCGAGCGGGATCCTCCCCAAGTGGCGGACTTGGGGCATGCTTGAGCGGCAGTGTGGTACAGCCCTGTTCGAGGACGTGCGGGTCCTCGTGCGTGTGAAGATTTTATGTTTCATGTTACAATATATATACATTTACCTCACACATATTTGTTTATAATATTTATATTAATTATATAAATACTCATTTATATTCATTATATATATATATATATTTATATATATATATATATATTATATATAAATGAGGGACGAGATAAGGGGATGGAGGGGGGTACAGCAAATGGACAGCAAAAAAGAAAAAGAAATAGGAAGGGGGATGACATCGGGTACGGAGGAGCAGAGGAAATAAAGAAAAAGGAGAAGGGAGGCAGGCAGGTGAGGGGGATTCCCCGGCTAGGGTTCGGCCAAGGAAAAATTGCCCGCCCCCTTCCGTCTCTCTCTCCCGTCCGCCTGGAGCAGCACCACCACCCCAACCCTCTCTTCCTCTCCGGCCGCCGCCTCAGCAAGGAGCCGCCCGCCCCCTCCCTCTCTCTCTTAGGCAGGAGCAAATAACCGCCCGATATCCTCTCCCGTCGTCGGCCAAGGAAGGTCCGCCAGATCTCCTCTTTCTCCGGCCGCCTGGAGCAGCACCCTCGAGCCTCCACCTCTTTTAGTCAAGGCCGCCGCCACAAGAAGGAGCGCAACCCGGCTCCTCCTATTTTTTCTGTCCAGGCCGCCTCTAGCGAGTGTTGCCCGAGCTCTACTCCCCCTCTCTCGTCGACGGCCACTAGGGGCAGCCCGAGCTCGGCTTTCTCTCTCTCTCCCTCAGTTCTCTCTTCGACGCCGCCGTCTCGGGTAAAGCAAGCCCGGCCGCCCCCTCTCTCGTCGACGGCCACTAGGGACAGCCCGAGCTCGGCTCTCTCTCTCTCTCTCCCTCAGTTCTCTCTTCGGCGCCGCCGCCTAGGGTAAAGCAAGCCCGGCCGCCCCCTCTCTCGTCGCCGGAAACCTCCAACCCTCGAGTAAAGGTCGGATCCGCGCAAGGACAGCAGCTACGTTCACTAGACGTCGGGCCTCTTGCGGGATATTTCATTGCGGCACCGCCGCCAAACACGCGTCAAGGGTAACGATGTTTCTACTTGGGCAGGTGAAGCCCTCATTTTCTATATTTGCATGGAATCCCCTCTCCACCAACGGGTGGAGGAAGGGAGCTCTCCGACGGGTTGACGTGTACGTCCCTGCAATTAACTGTGTTAGCGCGCCGGAAGTGTGAGTACGGGTTTAGGCATGCTGTGTGAAGCTCATCCGGACGTGTGAGCCGGATTGGTGATGTTCTGGGGTTCCCGGAGAATACTCCGAGGAAGTTGTATATCATCTATTTGCAGGGAATGCGCACCATAGCCCCCAAAAAGGGGTGCGTGCAATATGTTTGACCAGCTTATGTTAGCCGACGTTTGTTCAGCTGGCCGCCGCTTGTCGAGACGTTGACGTACATGTGTTGCAGTACCAAGCGGGGAGTAGCGGGCTTAAGCCCAAGCTTGTGCCGGCCCACGAAGGCCTATTTTTTCTTATATTGTCGGCCTGCGTGCCGAAGTACGGAATTCATATTCCTGTAATATTCTTTTAATATCTGTGATGCTCTGTTTATGTATGGTTTACTCCTTCCGTCATGGGCGAGCGGTGTGCTCATGAACCGCTCGCCCCGTGGGGGCCCCGAGGTATAATTGTCGGGAAGCCCCTAATAGCTTGTTGGCAGCCTTTTAGAATAGCGGAATTACGTTGTTAGTGGCCCAGTTTGGGCAGCGAGTCGTGACATTGCTCAACGAGTTTGCGCCATTAGTAGAGCGGGTGAGGAGCATTTCGTGTAGACCCAAGGAGACACATCTGGATAGGAGAGAGTTGGTCTTGAGATCCTCCTTAGATGTTCTGGTCGGCCAAGAGCGCCCTCCGAAGGTGTCTTAGCTCAACCTTTGGCTTGGGAGGGGAAGAGTTTGTTAGTCTTCCGGGTATGCGGTGGGTCCTCCACGCTGAGACCTTGGGTCTGTCCCTTGTGTTCTTAATCTTGTGCCTAGGTCGTTCGCTTGAGGGTAGTAGGTGCGCGGTCACCCCTCTTTTGGGACCCCGAACTCCACAGAGGTCATTTTTGGCTTCAACACTATGGTGCGGTGAGCGTGGAGAGTGACCAGTACAGAAAAACTCAGTCGAACGTCATGGCTATGGAAGAGGAACCAAGTAACGACCAGGGTCATGTGATGAAAGAAGTCCCCTCCCATTCCTCTCTTGTCGCTAGGATGTTCGGTCGTGGAGATCAAAACGTGCCTTAAGGAGAATATTTATATGATCGATCCTGGTTCTCAGGAGGGTGGACGTAGCGGGTAAAGATGCCCCGTGTAGGACTTTGACTTGATTGATCGGGTCAACAGTTCTTTTGAGTTATTTGTTTACCTTTATGTTTGCTTTATATTTATGTTGGAGAGGAGACCCCTAGGTAGACCTGCTGCCTGGCTCCTACTAGCTGGCAGGTCCGTAGGCTCGTCTGTGGGGGAGAGGTCGTGGTTCTTGGTTCTGCACTACCCCGAGCGTGGCTCGGCCCCAGGTAGACCCGCTGTCTGGCTCCTACTAGCTGGCAGGTCCGTAGGCTTGCCTGTGGGGGAGAGGTCCTGGTTCTTGGTTCTGCACTACCCCGAGCGCGGCTCGGCCCCGGGTAGACCCGCTGTCTGGCTCCTACTAGCTGGCAGGTCCGAAGGCTCGCCTGTGGGGGAGAGGTCCTGGTTCTTGGTTCTGCACTACCCCGAGCGCGGCTCGGACCCAGGTAGACCCGCTGCCTGGCTCCTACTAGCTGGCAGGTCCGTAGGCTCGCCTGTGGGGGAGAGGTCCTGGTTCTTGGTTCTGCACTACCCCAAGCACGGCTCGGCCCCAGGTAGACCCGCTGCCTGGCTCCTACTAGCTGGCAGGTTCGTAGGCTCGCCTGTGGGCGAGAGGTCCTGGTTCTTGGTTCTGAACTACCCCGAGCGCGGCTCGGCCCCAAGTAGACCCGCTGCCTGGCTCCTACTAGCTGGCAGGTCCAAAGGCTCGCCTGTGGGGGAGAGGTCCTGGTTCTTGGTTCTGCACTACCTGAGCGCGGCTCGGCCCCAGGTAGACCCGCTGCATGGCTCCTACTAGCTGGCAGGTCCGTAGGCTCGCCTGTGGGGGAGAGGTCCTGGTTCTTGGTTCTACACTACCCCGAGCGCGGCTCGGCCCCAGGTAGACCCGCTACTTGGCTCCTACTAGCTGGCAGGTCCGTAGGCTCTCCTGTGGGGGATAGGTTAGGATAGGTTATGTTAGGTTTGTGGAAACTTCATCGGTACCCCGAGCTCGGCTCGGCCCAGGTAGACCCGCTGCGCAGGCTCTCATCTAGCTGACAGGTCCGAAGACTCGCCTGTAAGGGATAGGTTTGGTTTGGTTTGGTTTGCAGAAACTTCATCGGCACCCCGAGCTCGGCTCGGCCCCAGGTAGACCCGCTGCGCAGGCTCTCATCTAGCAGGCAGGTCCGAAGGCTCGCCTTTGAGGGATAGGTTTGGTTTGGTTAGGTTAGGTTTGCGGAAACTTCATCGGCACCCCGAGCTCGGCTCGGCCCCAGGTAGACCCGCTGCGCAGGCTCTCATCTAGCTGGCAGGTCCGTAGGCTCGCCTGTGGGGGATATGTTAGGATAGGTCAGGTTAGGTTTGTGGAAACTTCATCGGCACCCCGAGCTCGGCTCGACCCCAGGTAGACCCGCTGCGCAGGCTCTCATCTAGCTGGCAGGTCCGAAGGCTCGCCTGTGGGGGATAGGTTTGGTTTGAGATCTTCATCAGCACCCCGAGCTCGGCTCGGCCCCAGGTAGACCCGCTGCGCAGGCTCTCATCTAGCTGGCAGGTCCGTAGGCTCGCCTGTGGGGGATAGGTTTTGGTTGTGGAATCTTCATCGGCACCCCGAGCTCGGCTCGGCCCCAGGCACACCCGCTGCGCAGGCTCTCATCTAGCTGGCAGGTCCGAAGGATCGCCTGTGGGGGATAGATTTGGTTTGAGGTCTTCATCAGCACCCCGAGCTCGGCTCGGCCCTAGGTAGACCCGCTGCGCAGGCTCTCATCTAGCTGGCAGGTCCGTAGGCTCGTCTGTGGGGGATAGGTTTTGGTTGTGGAATCTTCATCGGCACCCCGAGCTCGGCTCGGCCTCAGGCACACCCGCTGCGCAGGCTCTCATCTAGCTGGCAGGTCCGAAGGCTCGCCTGTGGGGGATAGGTTTGGTTTGAGATCGTCATCGGCACCCCGAGCTCGGCTCGGCCCCAGGTAGACCCGCTGCGCAGGCTCTCATCTAGCTGGCAGGTCTGAAGGCTCGCCTGTGGGGTATATGTTTGGTTTGAGATCGTCATCGGCACCCCGAACTCGGCTCGGCCCCAGGTATACCCGCTGCGCAGGCTCTCATCTAGCTGACAGGTCCGTAGGCTTGCCTGTGGGGATAGGTTTTGCTTGTGGAATCTTCATCGGCATCCCGAGCTCGGCTTGGCCCCAGGTAGACCCGCTGCGCAGGCTCTCATCTAGCTGGCAGGTCCGTAGGCTCGCCTGTGGGGATAGGTTTTGGTTGTGGAATCTTCATCGGCACCCCGAGCTCGGCTCGGCCCCAGGTAGACCCGCTGCGCAGGCTCTCATCTAGCTGGCAGGTCCGTATGCTTGCCTGTGGGGGATATGTTTTGGTTGTGGAATCTTCATCGGCACCCCGAGCTCGGCTCGGCCCCAGGTAGACCCGCTGCGCAGGCTCTCATCTAGCTGGCAGGTACGTAGGCTCTCCTGTGGGGGATAGGTTTTGGTTGTGGAATCTTCATCGGCACCTCGAGCTCGGCTCGGCCCCAGGCAGACCCGCTGCGCAGGCTCTCATCTAGCTGGCAGGTCTGTAGGCTCGCCTTTGGGGGTAAGGGATCCCGAGTGCTGCTCGGCCCCGGGTAGACTCGCTGCTCAGGCTCTCATTAGCTGGGCAGGGCGGTAGGCACACATGGGAGGAAAGGATTAGCTCCGCGTGTTCAGGAGAAACTTTGTACTTATTGTAAGTAATGATATAAGTGCAATCCAATAGCAGGGAGCATTTTCAGGTTTCGAGTGGTTCAAAAACATCAAAAGGGCATGGAGAGATTAATGTTCTAAGTGCAGTTTTCAGTTTCTCCCAAAAATTTTCTTTTGGTCGGCTCCCGCTCGCCGGATACTTGGGGTTGGACATTTCTTTCCGAGCTTGTGCCAACCTCGAAAAGAGCGGGGATTGTGTACAACCCCATATCCGGCCGAGCGGGATCCTCCCCAAGTGGCGGACTTGGGGCGTGCTATGAGCAGCAGTGTGGTACAGCCCTGTTCGAGGGCGTGCGGGTCCTCGTGCGTGTGGAGATTTTATGTTTCATGTGACAATATATATACATTTACCTCACACATATTTGTTTATAATATTTATATTAATTATATAAATACTCATTTATATTCATTATATATATATATATTATATATATAAATGAGGGGATGAGATAAGGGGATGGAGGGGGGTACAGCAAATGGACAACAAAAAAAAGAAATAAGAAGGGGGATGGCATCGAGTACGGAGGAGCAGAGGAAATAAAGAAAAAGGAGAAGGGAGGCAGGCGGGTGAGGGGATTCTCCGGCTAGGGTTCGGCCAAGGAAAAATCGCCCGCCCCCTTCCGTCTCTCTCTCCCGTCCGCCTGGAGCAGCACCACCACCCCGACCCTCTCTTCCTCTCCGGCCGCCGCCTCGGCAAGGAGCCACCCGCCCCCTCCCTCTCTCTCGTCGGCTGGAGCAAATAACCGCCCGATCTCCTCTCCCGTCGTCGGCCAAGGAAGGGCCGTCAGATCTCCTCTTTCTCCGGCCGCCTGGAGCAGCACCCCCGAGCCTCCACCTCTTTCAGTCAAGGCCGCCGCCGCAAGGAGGAGCGCAGCCCGACTCCTCCTATTTTTTCTGTTCAGGCCGCCTCTAGCGAGTGTTGCCCGAGCTCTACTCCCCCTCTCTCGTCGACGGCCACTAGGGGCAGCCTGAGCTCGACTCTCTCTCTCTCCCTCAGTTCTCTCTTCGGCGCCGCCGCCTCGGGTAAAGCAAGCCCGGCTGCCCCCTCTCTCGTCGACGACCACTAGGGGCAGCCCGAGCTCGGCTCTCTCTCTCTCTCCCCCAGTTCTCTCTTCGGCGTCGCCGCCTAGGGTAAAGCAAGCCCGGCCGCCCCCTCTCTCGTCGCCGGAAACCTCCAACCCTCGAGTAAAGGCCGGATCCGCGCAAGGACAGCAACTACGTTCACTAGACGTCGGGCCTCTTGCGGGATATTTCATTGCGGCACCGCCGCCAAGCATGCGTCAAAGGTAACGATGTTTCTACTTGGGCAGGTGAAGCCCTCATTTTCCATATTTGCATGGAAGCCCCTCTCCACCAACGGGTGGAGGAAGGGAGCTCTCCGACGGGTTGACGTGTACGTCCCTACAATTAACTATGTTAGCGCCCGGAAGTGTTAGTACGGGTTTAGGCATGCTGTGTGAAGCACATCCGGACGTGTGATCCGGATTGGTGATGTTCTGGGGTTCCCGGAGAAGACTCTGAGGAAGTTGTATATCATCTATTTGCAGGGAATGCGCACTATATCCCCCAAAAAGGGGTGCGTGCAATATGTTTGGTCAGCTTATGTTAGCCGACATTTGTTCAGCTGGCCGCCGCTTGTCGAGACGTTGACGTACAGGTGTTGCAGTACCAAGCGGGGAGTAGCGAGCTTAAGCCCAAGCTTGTGTCGGCCCACGAAGGCCTATTTTTTCTTATATTGTCGGCCTGCATGCCGAAGTATGGAATTCATATTCCTGTAATATTCTTTTAATATCTGTGATGCTCTGTTTATGTATGGTTTACTCCTTCTGTCATGGGCGAGTGGTGTGCTCGTGAACCGCTCGCCCCGTGGGGGCCCCGAGATATAATTGCCGGGAAGCCTCTAATAGCTTGTTGGCAGCCTTTTAGAATAGCGGAATTACGCTGTTAGTGGCCTAGTTTGGGCAGCGAGTCATGGCATTGCTCGGCGAGTTTGCGCCATTAGTAGAGCGGGTGAGGAGCATTTCGTGTAGACCCAAGGAGACACATCTGGATAGGAGAGAGTTGGTCTTGAGATCCTCCTTAGATGTTCCGGTCGTCCAAGAGCGCCCTCCGAAGGTGTCTTAGCTCAGCCTTTGGCTTGGGAGGGGAAGAGTTTGTTAGTCTTTCGGGTATGCGGTGGGTCCTCCACGCTGAGACCTTGGGTCTGTCCCTTGTGTTCCTAATCTTGTGCCTAGATCGTTCGCTTGAGGGTAGTAGGTGCGCGGTCACCCCTCTTTTGGGACCCCGAACTCCACAGAGGTCATTTTTGGCTTCAACAGATCAAAAAGATCTGAACATGCGGCAGCGTAGATGGATGGAGTTCTTGGGGGACTATATATTCAAGATCCGTTACGTGACGGGTAAGGGCAATGCGGTGGCGGATGCGTTGAGTCGTCGGGCCCCAGCCCAAGCCAATTGGCTGTCGGTCCATGACGAGCTGTTGGTTCGGGAGTTGGAGGCGTTGGAGATCTTTTGCGTTGATAGGCAATCAAGTGCTGAAGCAGTATTGAATTAGACTGAAGTCCAATATGACCTAGCTGATCGGATTCGGTAGACATTGGATATGGATGTCCACATGAAGCAACTCATGATAGAGGCTCTGGATGGGTCAAATTCTCAATTCGTTGTGGAGGACGGATTACTTTGGAAAGACAGTCGTCTGTGCATCCCAAATGCGGGCAATTTGCGGGTGGAATTGTTGTACGAGGCGCATCATACCAAGTACACAATTCACCCGGGGAGCACGAAGATGTACCGCAATGTTAAGAAATTATTCTGGTGGCCAGGACTGAAAAAGGATGTGGCGCTCTATGTGGCGAAGTGTCAAACTTGCGTCTTGGTGAAATCGGAGTGTCAAAAGCCGGGAGGATTCTTGAAATCCTTGCCTATTCCGGAGTGGAAGTTTGACGACATTACTATGGACTTTGTGCACGGGTTGCCAAGGTCGCAAAAGGGTAACGACGCCATTTGGGTGGTCGTAGATCGTCTAACGAAGGTGTCGCATTTCATTCCGCATAGGAAGGATGATCTTGTTGAGAAATTGGCAATGCTATATGTGGATAATATTGTACGACTTCATGGTGTGCCCCGCAGCATCGTGAGTGACCGAGATGGGCGGTTCACGTCTAATGATTGGAGGCTGGTGCAACAGATGTTTGGAACAAAGCTGAGTTTTAACACAGCATTTCATCCGCAAACGGATGGGCAGACCGAGAGGGTCAATAGGATAATGGAAGACATGCTTCGCATGTGTGTCCTGGACTTTGGAAAGCAATGGGAAGATCACTATACTTGGTGGAATTCGCTTACAATAATAGCTACCAGGCGAGTATTCAAATGACGCCCTTCGAGGCCCTTTATGGTAGAAAATGTCGCACGTCGTTGTCCTGGTTGGAAACGGGTGAATCAAAGTTGTATAAGCGATTAGAGGTGAATGATGCTACTTTTTTGGTGAGAACCATTCGGGAAAGGTTGCTAATCGCTCAGGACCGTCAGGCTAAGTACTATAATGTCAAACATAGGAACGTGGAGTTCGCTGTTGGCGATTGAGTGTACTTGAAGATCAAGTTGTTCAAGGGTGTCTCGCGGGCGCGACGCTTGAAGAAGCTAAGCCCGAGGTACCTTGGACCGTTTGAGGTTCTGGAGCGGATTGGTGAAGCAGTGTACCGGTTGAAGCTGTCTGTGGAGCTTAGTGGTCTACATGATGTATTCCATATATCAGTGCTACGGAAGGCGGTGCAAGAGCCTACACAAGTAATCGTGGTCGATCAAGTGTCGGTTGATAGTGGGTTGACGACGAAGGTCAAGCCCGTATGTATTGAAGACTCAGAAGTCAAGAGGCTACGCAATAAAGAGATCAAGATGATTAAGGTCCATTGGGACAATTGCGGTTGAGAGGAGCTCTCTTGGGAGCGAGAGCAGGCTGTGCTTGAGGAGTACCCGGAGTCGTTTCACTCAAGTACAATTTAAGTTTTATGTTTCTTTCCTTTATGTAATTTCAAGGACGAAATTCTTTTAAGAGGGGGAGAGTTGTAACTCCCCGAAATTCAAAAGAGCGACGGGAGGCATTTTGGGCCAAATCTGGAATTTGGCAGGGGGCACACGGCCTAAGACACGGGCGTGTCCACGGGCGTGTCAGGCTCGAGTCGACGATTTGGCCGTGAGGTCGACGAATTTTTGGATTCGACGATCGTCGAGCAGCGAACACGGCCTGAGACACGGGCGTGTTACAGGGCGTGTCGAGCCCGTGTCGACAATCTGCCAGGGAAGTCGACGATTTTCGCTCGACGTTGTGTCGAGACACGGAACACGGCCTAGGACACGGGTGTGTCCAAGGCCGTGTCGGGTGGTCGACAAACTGCGCTCGACGAAGTGTAGAGACAGTGAACACGGCCTGGAGCCCAGGCGTGTTCGGGTTTGACACGGGCGTGTCAAGTAGGACACGGGCGTGTCCAAGACCCGTGCGAGTCTCGGGTTGTTTTCAGGGCTGTGTCGATGGGGCACACGACCAACCACACGGGCGTGTCAGTGTGAACACAGGCGTGTCAGGTTAAACACGGGCGTGTCAGGACCCGTGTAATTTTCGTAACGCGTTGATTTTGACGGTGAATGAGGGACACGACCTTGGACACAGGCGTGTCGCAGGCCGTGTTCGGCCCAAGTTTTACTTTTCAGCTACGGATCGTAGCCGTTCATTTCCTTAGTTTGGGATCCGACGGTTGGAGGTTGTTCCTATTGGGATATACCCGGGATCGGGACTTTGAAACCCTCATTTCACTTGAGTGGTTCTCTTTCTAAGTCTAGAGAGAGGGGAGAGCAAAGGAGGAAGAAGAAGCCTAGATCCGGTCACCGACGGAGCTTCGGAGCTCCAAATCGCGAACCGACTTCGGATCTATGGAGGTAAGGAGAGTGCGGTGTTTTTCATCCGCTTACATTTCCATGGCGCCAAGGAAGAACGCTAGGGTAACGATTCTCTACTTGAGCATGTGAAGCTCTACTTCTTTTACATAGGGAAGCCCGCTCTCACGAATTTGCGGTGAGTTTGAGGCGTTCCTTCGGGTAGACATGAATCGTCCCCGTTGTGTACATGTAGAGCCCGTAATCGAGAACGGATATAGGCATGATGTGTGAAGCCTACCCGGACAAGTTGGTCTGGGTCAGTGATGTTGCATTGCATAAATGGCCGGAGAAGACTCCGTGCAATTGGTTGTTTTGGGGTTTTCTACGCGGTAGATTGCAACAGGGAGCCTTGCGGATTAACTCCAAGGTGCACCCGGAAAATTGGGCAGATACGTGATTCTGCCAACATGGTGGCCTGAGAGCCAACTTGAACATAACCGGGTTATGTGAACTGTGTGACGGAAACGAGACTCAGAGAAGTTTGCCCCGCACATATGACTTAAATTGTCATTGCGATGTGAGCACGGGTTAGGCGGAACCGTACCCGTTCTATGTCATTCGGTGTGAGCCGTTGGAATAGATGAGGGTCTTCGGCGGTATATGGCTTAAATTGACATGACCCATGCCAGGAAAATAAAATGCTCATAGTTTGGTCGTCAAGTGGCGGTGGTGTGACCGGGGTGTTTATCACTTAAATTGACGTGACATTGACCGGTTCACCGAGAATGTGCCCTGAGTGCACGGGGCGTGTGTCGTGCGTGCCAACGCCTGTGATGCAATGTCTATATATACTGCTTGGTTATGCTAATAAACTGCAGGGAAGGAGCATCGCCGCCCCGAATTGGGGGCAGGATCGTTATAATTTGGTCAGCATTGCTGACCGTTGCTTTGGTTTACCACCGTTGCGATGGATTGTGGTTGCAGGTGCTGCGGAGTTGAGCGGTAAATAGCGGGCTAAAGCCCAAGTTGCTGAGCCGGCCCTCGAAGGCCTAATTTTGAGTGTTTTCTTTTATTCATGTATGGCCGGCCTACGTGCCGAGGTTTGAAGACTTGTAATTTGAGAAAAACAATTGTAAGGCCATAAGGCATGTACTTGTGTATTTGTACTTCATTCCTTTTGGCGTATTAGTGGGCATTCATGCTATTGTTGGGTTCTTTGTTAATGCAACAATTTTAATTGCTTCCGCTAGAATGCTTTGTGTAGGACGTTGTTATTGGTTGGATGGTTTTCATTGAGTAACCACCCGGTCTGTCTGTGGTATATGACGTCGGGCCCCGGCCGGACCTACTGTTATATGCTATGTGACGGATATGGGATGTTACAATGTCAACCTTTCTCAGCACTAGATCTCCTTCGGCAAACTACTTGACCCTGACATGTTTATCGAAATACTTGGCCATCCGCCGCTTGATCTCTTCTTGCCTGATGGCTGCCACATCCCGCAACTCCTCCACCATGTCTAGCGAGAGGCGTAACCCCTCCTCATTCTCCAACCTCCACGTCTTGTCTCCTTAGCCTGCGGCTGCGACCCGCGGGGACCGAACCTCGAACTCCATTGGTAGGACCGCCTCACACCCGTGAGAAAGCTTGAAGGGGATCTCACCGGTGGCCGTGTTCGGGGTCGTTCGCAAGGCCCACAGGACCGAGGGAAGATGCTCCACCCAATTTTCCTTTAAGTTTTCTACTTTCTTCTTGATCAGGTTCACAATAATATTGTTTGCCGCCTCCACCTGGCCGTTGCTCCGGGGTGGTGGACAGAGGCAAATCCGAGATCTATCCCCAGTTGGGCGCAGAAGCTGATGAACTCTTCACTGGCAAACTGGGGACCGTTATCTGTCACTATCGCTTAAGGCAGCCCGTGCCTGCATATGATCTCCCCCTAGATGAAGTTCCTTATAACTTGCGAGATGACCTTGGCCAAGGCCTTAACCTCCAACCACTTTTAGAAGTAATCGACCATGACCAGGAGGAACTTTCTCTGACCACTAGCCGGAGGGAAAGGCCCGACCAAGTCCATCCCCCAGATGGTGAAAGGTCATAGCGATGTTATGCTTCTAAGTCTTTGAGCTAGCAAGAGTTGGAGGGGGCGTACAACTGGCACTTTTGACACCTTTTTGCGAACTCTGCTGCATCCTTCCTCAGGGTCTGCCAGAAATACCCCTGCCTTATTACCCTTGACTCCAATGTCCTTCCTCCCGAGTGGTTGCCGCACTCGCCCGCGTGTACCCCTCCCAAGATCTTTGGGACCTCTTCTTCGATTACACATCTTGTCAGGAGCCCTGACAACATCTTACGATGCAACCCCCCTTCTTGTAGGATTTCACGTGCTGTGGCGGGGCAAAATTTTTTAAAAAAATTCCCAACAACCAAACGAAACACGGGATCAGATATCCAATGTAAACGCTCTACTAGTTAAGCAATTAAGAAAACCTAACTCATCACATCTAACCATTGCAAAAGGTTATAAATGTACCTCTAGGGAAAAAAATCCCTAGGCGGAAGAGGAGGCACGTCGGAGAGATAAATTGCAATCCCACCGCAATGATGAGTCTGATCGTCTTGCCTGTTGGTTCACCTCGAACCCGAACAGCGACCCAAGTCCGTTGATAGGAGAAGAGGGGACTTGCTTAGACCAACTCCGTCAAGAGCACCGAGGACTCCAAGTGGTCGAATCACACTAGTCGTCGGCGTGAGAAGAGCGGAGTAGAAATACCCAAACAGGGCTGCTGGAGGAGAACGACCAACAGGGCAGATCTCTGCCTTGGCCGAGGCTCTCTCCTTTAGCCGGATCTGGAAATGCACGGCCGTTCCACGAACCGTCGGCGAGCCCCAGGCGCAGACCAGCGATGGCGAGGAAAGAGTGGCGAGAACGAGGAACACCGACGAGGAGGATGAGGGAGGAGCGAGCGAGCCTTGACTGAGAACGGCGGCGGTCAGCGGCGCGCCGTCGGGGTGCCTCCTGAATTATATATATCGGATATTTCCAAATCTAGCCCGTTTAGGTTGGGGTTATACAAACTCCAATCACTGTGCCCCTTTATTAAATAATTATGACAACTCGCCTCGTCGTAATTCTATTTTAATAATTGCACAGAAAAATGGTCTAAGTACGAAGGGTCACCATATATTCTGACTGAGTCTAATATGGTGAATCTAGGTTATTCCCTGTTCGTTTGGTGTGACCTCGCAGAGGGAACATGTCGTCACGGCAATAATACACCAATTTGTATTATTGACTATAAGAGGCTTTATCAAGGCATTGTAGTCGCCACAACAACACGTTAGAGGAGATAACCGAACTAAATGTCCAGTGTCTAACTTTTGTCACATGATATCATAAATATTGTGCGAATTTGGGACCGTGTCATACTCGCACTATATTTGTCTTTCTTGGTCTCATAAGCAAGTGTGTCTTTATAACTACAATAGTTATAATGCATGCTTTACAAACTCGCTTTGCCAAGGGGCCCGACTATATCATAACCCAAACTAGTTTGGGGACAAATGATATTTTGATATATACATCCCTTACGCGTAAGTGTGAACAACGAATAACAGTATATATCACCATTAAAAGATAGTCTTCAACTACAATCACATTGCTCACGCCGACGCGCTTAATCTACATATCTCATATCTCACTAGACACGTTGTAAGCACTAATGACACTCAATACATTCTAATTTAATGTTACAACTTAAGATATGCCAACCTCAATATGTATGAAACCATACGCATACATACTCACGTGATTAAACGATAACTATTATCAACATTTGTAGAACTACAATGTACTTTAATTCACATGACAATCCAAGGTGGTGGTCAATGTCCCTATTTGACTACCAGGATTGTGAGCAAATAAAACTAAGATCATATGATTGAACTCAAGTGTTCTACAGCTCAAGACCAAGGGCATCTTCCTGAGCTATCATGAAGCATCATCATATGATATTGGGACAGAAAAAGATAAACATTCATCAAAAACATGAACTTAATAACATTAAAGACAACTTTCAAAACACAAATCCTTCAATCTCCCACTTGTTTTTAAAGTTTATAACAAAAGAAATATAAAACATATGAATCCTCCGTCATAAAACATCAAGCCATTCTCCATGGTCTTGCAACCCCATGGACTCGAAATGAATTTCTCCTTTGGCTTGAGACAGAGGCTTGGTGAAGGGATCAGCTGTGTTGCTATTTGTGTCAATCCATAAAAGCACAATCTTGCCTTCTTCAATGAAGTCGCATGTGACAAAATACTTCCGATCCATGTATTTTGTCTTGTGATGTGATTTCGGCTCCTTGATTTGTGAAATGGAAGCACTATTATCACAAAACAATCTCAAGGGCCCTTCACTAGATGCCACGACTCCCAATTCCTCAAGAAATTTCTTTATCCAGACTGCCTCTTTGCTTGCCTCTACGGCCGCCATGACTTCCGCTGCGGTGGTTGAATCAGCAGTAGTGGATTGTTTCTAACTACGCCAACTCACAGCTCCACCATTCAGAAGAGAAATGAACCCAGATTGAGATCTTCTATCGTCCGGATCTGTCATAAAGCTAGCATCCGTGTAACCTTCTACATAGAGCTATTTACGTCCACCAAATACAAGAAACTTATTCGTGACCGCCGTCCAATGATATGGACTAGGTGAAGCTTGATATCGACTGGTCATGCTGAGAGCATATGCGACATCCGGTCTCGTACAGATCATGGCATACATGATGGAACCTATGGCGGAAGCATGGGGCACATTCATTATGTATTCGAGGTCTTTATGTGATGAGGCACATTGAGACTTGCCTAGCTGAGTAGACGTCTTGATTGGCACATTTCCTTTCTTAGAGTTTTCCATATGGAACCTTTCTAAGACTTTGTCAATGTAGATACTTTGACTTAGGCCAATAAGTCTACGTGATCTGTCTCTATATATCTTTATCACTAAGATATATTGGGCTTCACCCATGTCCTTCATTGAAAAGATTGCTTTCAATGAGTTTCTTGCTTGTTCCATTAATGATAAGTTGTTGCCCATTAAGAGAATATCGTCAACATATAAGATCAAGAATATAACGTTGCTCCCACTAACCTTCGTGTATACACAAGGCTCTTCCTCGCTTTGAATGAACTCAAGGGTTTTAACTTTTTCATCAAAGTGTTTGTTCCAACTCCTTGATGCTTGCTTCAACCCATAAATGGCTCTTTGAAGCTTGCATACTTTGCCGCTATTTTGAGAATCTTCAAAACCTTGAGGTTGCTTCATGAATACATCCTCATCTAGTTTTCCAATTAGGAAGGCCGTTTTGACATCCAATTGCCAAATTTCATAATCATGAAATGCGGCAATCGCCAACATGATCCGAATAGTCTTAAACATCACAACGGGCGAGAAAGTTTCATCATAGTCAATCCCTTGGATTTGACTAAAACCTTTCGATACAAGTCTTGCCTTGTAGGTTGTCATGTTTCCATTCATGTCCATCTTCCTCTTAAAAATCTATTTACAGGTGATGGATTTCTTTCCATCAGGATGGTCAACCAAGTTCCATACTTGGTTATCATACATGGATTGTATCTCGGACTTCATGGATTCAATCCATGCTACAGAATCCTTTCTTTCCATTGCTTCTTCATAGGTCAACGGGTCTTCTGTGTCTAGAATAAACACCTCATGAAGACCCATGTAAAAGTCAGGCTTTTTTCCTTTCCCTGATCGACCTTCTAAGATCCTTTGGTTTGCCTCGCTCAGTCTGAGTTTCTTGAATTTCCTCCACTATTTCTGGTGGAGTCAATTCATGCTCAGTACGAGTAAGAGTAACCGGAGGTGGTAAAGCAAGAGTTTCCTCCGTAACCATTTGCGGAGGTGGAATACTCATGCTCTCACTGACTAAAGAAACTTCTTGTGACTCTTGGTGATCATATTGAACATCAGCGCTCATCTTACGATCACTTTCTTGTAGGTTTTTTGAGCTTCCTCAAGTGTCACCCTACGGTCACAACTTTTGATTCTTTCAAGAAACTCTTTCTCTAAGAATGTAGCACCCTTCTTGACAAAAATAGTATTTGTTGATTTGTGCCAAAAGTTATACCCTTTTGTTTCTCTTGGGTATCCAATGAAGAAACACTTATCGGCTTTGGGGTCTAGTTTGGATGATAGCATACGTTTAACATATGCCTCACGACCCCAAATCTTAAAGAAAGATGTGATGGGTGGTTTCCCAACCCATATTTCATGTGATGTTTTCTCTACGGCCTTAGTTGGAACAAAGTTTAGAGTGTAAGCTGCCGTTAAAAGTGCATGACCCCAAAAATATAAAGGTAGATCGGTTTGACACATCATGGTTCTAACCATGTTAAGCAGAGTCCGGTTTCTCCTTTCGGAGACACCATTCCATTGCGGTGTCCCAGGAGGAGTTAGTTGTGGTACAATACCACACTCCTTTAGGTAAGTATTGAACTCATTGCTCAAGTACTCACCTCCACGATCTGTTCTCAAAACTTTGATTCTCTTATCTAATTGATTTTCCACTTCATTTTTATACTCCCTGAACTTGGCAAGGGATTCACTCTTATGCTTCATAAGATAAACATAGTCATATCGACTATAATCATCCGTAAAAGTGATGAAGTACCTAAAACCATCTCTAGCAACCACATTCATTGGACCACATACATCAGAGTGTATCAATTCCAATAAGTTGTTTGCTCTTGCACCTTTCTTTATAAAAGGTGTCTTGGTCATTTTGCCCCTTAGGCATGATTCGCATATATCAATTGCATCAGGATGAAACGAACCTAAAAGATTAGCCTGATGCAATTTCCTTATACGATTTTCATTAATGTGACCAAGACGATGGTGCCATAAGAGTCTCACTTACGTGAGATATTTTGAGTCGTTTGTTACTGATATTTAATACTTGTTTATCATCAACAATGTTAAGCAAATACAATCCATTAGAAATGAAAGCACTTGCATAAAATAAACCATCCTTCTCAATCCTCATTTGGGAGTTCCCAATGACAAAACTAAAACCTTCTGCATCCAAACATGATACAGAAATAATGTTTCTCAAAATAGAAGGGACATGATAAACATTAAATAAAGTTAGACATAAACCACTAAATAAGGGGAGTTCCAAAGTGCCCACCACAACTGCAGAAATACTAGCACTGTTTCCAACCTTCAGCACCACCTCTCCTTTGGAGAGAGATCTCCTATCCTTTAGTGACTGCACATTTGATATTAAGTGAGCACATGATCTGGTATCAATTACCCAATCAAGGATAGTAGTGGTTAAATTCAAACTCAACTCAATAACAAAAATACCTTTAGGACGCTTTCTTTCGATTTTGCCTTCATCCAAGTCTCTCTTGTACTTGGGGCAGTTCATTTTGAAGTGTCCCTTCTCATGGCAATGGAAGCATTCAGTGAGAGAGTTAGGAGAATTCTTCACTTTGCCTCCCTTGGAGGCACTATCTTGAGTACCTCTCTTTTTGCCCTTGAGATGAAAATTTACTTTCGAGGTCTAGCCTTTAGACTTATTCTTGTTTTTGAATATCTTCTTGCTATCAGACGCCACAGCTAAGACAAAATTTCCCTTTGTCTTGCCCATGTCAACCTCAGCTGTTTTGAGGGCGTTATGGAGTTCATTTATGGTCATTTGCTTCTCACGCATATGATAATGCATGATGAAATCCTTAAACGAGTAATGCAGTGACCCCAAAATGATGTCTTCCGCAATGTCTTCAGGAATTGGTGACTTCAGTTTCTCCAACTTTTCCAAATAGCCTTGCACCTTAAGGAAGTGCACTGAGACAGACTCACCCTCCATCATCTTGCACCTTATGAGTGCGATGGTGGTTTTATAGCGCTCTTTACGAGCACTATCGGTGAACAACTTCTCCAATTGTACTACAATTTCCTTTGCAGGAGTATCGAGAAATTTCCTTTGCAGCTGATCGCCAATGCTGGCCAGGATCAGAGTCTGCACGACACGTTGACTGTCATTCCATCTTTTATGTTCCTCCTTCTCAGCATCAGTTGGCTTGTCAATCTCTTTCTCTATTGGGCATTCACCCTCTAGTATAGGTAAGAGATTCTCCAAGCGCAACACAATATTAAGCTTGAGGACCCAGTCAGAGTAGTTTGACCCGTCGTTAGCAAGTGGGCTTTTATCAATCATCGAACGCAGAAAATTTGGCAGTGTAGACATAGCTCTATTTTTTTAAAAAAATATGAGAGTAAGATAGAGTTCATGTTCAGAATAATTTTCTTAAAAGAAAAAAAAACTGATTGGAGAGATCCAAATAATGCTTTAAAATAGTGAATCAAGATTCTTTTAACCTAGTGGACTCATCCACAAGATTATTAGGTAGGTACCAATCACCAATCATAACCTTTTAAGATAATCTTAAACACTTATGATTCTTGATAGTAATATTGCAAACAACTATTTTAAAAAACATAACACTTTCTCAAAGAACCAAGCCTAGATCTTGGTGATTTGATTAAGAAAACTCATCCTGTAAGGAAACTCATGCGAGTGACATTCCAACAAAATCAGCAAGAAGTGCCTCACAAAACCTACTCACTTGTGGCCTAATGTCGACTCGCATAAGTGCCACCATGTCTAGTGATTGAAATTACACTCATGTTCATTCAATATCACTAGCTTACAT
The DNA here is from genome assembly GCA_039583875.1 of Platanthera guangdongensis. NCBI lineage: Eukaryota > Viridiplantae > Streptophyta > Magnoliopsida > Asparagales > Orchidaceae > Platanthera > Platanthera guangdongensis. Next base: position 11,284,885 of record CM077164.1, read on the forward strand.
GGACACGATGAGTAGGAAAGACATTCTTAAAAAATTTTTTCACATTCCCAAAAGAATGGAGGAAATTACAAAATACCTAACTCACGACATTCTAAAAAAAATATTACATCCATTCCACACCAATTACATTCCAGAGTTGCAATAAAATAAGGAAAAAACCAAGGCAAGCAAAGAATCTGCTAGACATGATCCTAACAATGAATGAACTATGTACACAACCCAACGTGTTTCACCTAGATCATTTTAAATCCAGAAAAAATGATCTTCTCATAATCCAAACTAGGGTAGATTACGTTAATCTTGAAACCGGGTTGTGACATAGCCAATCCAAACCATTAGGTAATAAAACTAGCAAAAGAGGCCACATTTTCATTGGACATCGCAACCTCGCTCTGATATCACTGTAGGATTTCACGTGCTGTGGCGGGGCAAATTTTTTTTAAAAAATTCCCAACAACCAAACGAAACACGGGATCGGATATCCAATGTAAACACTCTACTAGTTAAGCAATTAAGAAAACCTAACTCATCACATCTAACCATTGCAAAAGGTTAGAAATGTACCTATAGGGAACAAAATCCCTAAGCGGAAGAGGAGGCACGTCGGAGAGATAAATTGCAATCCCACCGCAACGATGAGTCCGATCGTCTTGCCTCTTGGTTCACCTCGAACCCGAACAGAGACCCAAGTCCGTTGATAGGAGAAGAGGGCACTTGCTTAGACCAACTCCGTCAAGAGCACCGAGGACTCCAAGTGGTCGAATCACACTAGTCGTTAGCGTGAGAAGAGCGGAGTAGAAATACCCAAACAGCTGGAGGAGAACGACCAACAGGGCAGATCTCTGCCGTGGTCGAGGCTCTCTCCTTTAGCCAGATCTGGAAATGCACGGCCGTTCCACGAACCGTCGGCGAGCCCCAGACGCAGACCAGCAACGGCGAGGCAAGAGTGGCGAGAACGAGGAACACCGACGAGGAGGATGAGGGAGGAGCGGGCGAGCCTTGACTGAGAACGGCGGCGGTCAGCGGCGTGCCGTCGTGGTGCTTCCTGAAAAACCCTAGCCGAGCCCCTCACGTTCTTCCGCCTCTCTCAATTTCACCTTACCCGTGAAAACCAAAACATGTATATATATTATCATATATATGAATTATATATATCGGATATTTCCAAAGCTAGCACGTTTAGGTTGGGGTTATACAAACTCCAATCACTGTGCCCCTTTATTAAATAATTACGACAACTCGCCTCGTCGTAATTCTATTTTAATAATTGCACAGAAAAATGGTCTAAGTACGAAGGGTCACCATATATTCTGACTGAGTCTAATATGGTGAATCTAGGCTGTTCCCTGTTCGTTTGGTGTGACCTCGCAGAGGGAACATGTCGTCACGGCAATAATACACCAATTTGTATTATTGACTATAAAAGGCTTTATCAAGGCATTGTAGTCGCCACAACAACACGTTAGAGGAGGTAACCGAACTAAATGGCCAGTGTCTAACTTTTGTCACATGATATCATAAATATTGTGCGAATTTGGGATCGTGTCATACTCACACTATATTTGTCTTTCTTGGTCTCATAAGCAAGTGTGTCTTTATAACTACAATAGTTATAATGCATGCTTTACAAACTCGTTTTGCCAAGGGGCCCGACTATATCATAACCCAAACTAGTTTGGGGACAAATGATATTTTGATATATACATCCCTTACGCGTAAGTGTGAACAACGAATCACAGTATATATCACCATCAAAAGATAGTCTTCAACTACAATCACATTGCTCACGCCGACGCGCTTAATCTACATATCTCATATCTCACTAGACACGTTGTAAGCATTAATGACACTCAACACATTCCAATTTAATGTTACAACTTAAGATAGGCCAACCTTAATATGTATGAAACAATACGCATACATACTCACGTGATTAAACGATAACTATTATCAACATTTGTAGAACTACAATGTACTTTAATTCACATGACAATCCAAGGTGGTGGTCAATGTCCCTCTTTGACTACCAGGATTGTGAGCAAATAAAACTAAGATCATATGATGGAACTCAAGTGTTCTACAGCTCAAGATCAAGGGCATCTTCCTGAGCTATCATGAAGCATCATCATATGATATTGAGACAGAAAAAGATAAACATTCATCAAAAACATGAACTTAATAACATTAAAGACAACTTTCAAAACACAAATCCTTCACTTCTATCATTAGATAATGAGCTGCCTTGCCCCTGAAGCTCTTTGTATCCTTAACCTCCTCTGTCAGCCTGCCTGTGGTCAGGAAGGTTACCAACGGGTCCACCCACGAGGATCGCCGACCTACCTCCATCAACTCCCCTTCCTCAATTGCTGGCCGAAAAAGTTCAGTCAGGGTCCCTCCTCCCCGAGGTCCAAACTTCGCCAATCGATCGACGGCCGCGCTATCATCCCTAGGGACATGCTGGATTAAGAATGACCGGAACCCATCGATGATTGCCCTTACCTTGGATAAGTATTTTATGAGGGTAGGCTCCTGAGCTTCGAACTCTCCTCGGATCTGCGACGCTACTACCATCGAGTCAGTGAAGGCATCCACGTCCTGGATCTCAAGCTCCTTTGCTAAGCGAAGGCCGGCGATTACAGCCTCATACTCTGCTTGGTTGTTGGTCACCGGAAAGTGATAAGCCACCGCCTGCTCTAACGCGACTCCCCGGGGGCTTATCAGCACCACCCCTCCACCGACGGGATGCTTTCCTGAGACCCCATCAACCATCATCTTCCACGCTTCATGTGGCTGCGGCTCCCCCTCCTCGACTTCAAAAACATATTCTGCCAGAAAGTCCGCCACTGCTTGCGCCTTAATGGAGAGTCTCGAAACGAAAGAGATGTCGAACTCGCTTAGTTCGATTGACCACTTGGCAAGTCTTCCCGAGTGCTCTACCCCTTCAAAGATCTTGCAAAAAAGATGATCGGTCACCACCCTAATCGAGTGCGCTTGAAAATACGACCGGAGCTTCCTTGCCGAGATGACTAAAGCGTAAGCCAACTTTTCGAGGATGGGGTAGCGGAGCTCTGCCTTCTTCAAGATCCGGCTGACGTAGTAGATTGGCAGTTGCTTCTTCCCCTCTCCCCTTACTAGAACGGAGCTCACCGCCTTAGCTCCTACTCCAAGGTACAAGGTCAGGTTCTCCCCTTCTTTTGGGCTTTGATGCAGCGGAGCCTGAGAGAGCTGTCTTTTCAGCCCTTGGAAGGCTTCTTCGCACTCGACGGTCCACTCAAACCTTTGGTTCCCTCGCAGCACCTTGAAGAATGAAGAACACTTGTCCCCTGACATGGAGAGGAACCTGCTTAGACCAACCAATTTTCCTGTCAAGCGATGGACCTCCTTGGCATCACGAGGTGATTCCAAATCTAGGATGACCTTCACCTTGTCCGGGTTAGGCTACACCCCTGCCGGAGTCAAGAGATGCCCGAGGAACTTCCCGCGGCTGGCCCCGAAAACACACTTCAAGGGGTTCAGCCTCATCTTGAACCTCCGCAGGTTGGCGAACATCTCTTCTAGATCCTGCAGGTGCGAATCAACACACTTGCTCTTAATCATTAAGTCGTCGACATAGACCTCCACGTTCCTCCCCCTTTGATCTCGGAAGACCCGATCCATCATGCGTTGGTATGTAGCCCCTCCGTTCTTAAACCCAAAGGGCATCATTTTATAACTGAATCATCCCTCCCTCGTGATGAAGGAAACATCCTTGACATCGAGAGGGTGCATCCGGATCTGGTGATAACCTAAAAAAGCATCCAAAAAGCTTATAATAGAAAAACCGACGGCTGAATCAACCAGCGCATCGATCCGAGGCAGGGGGTAGCAATCCTTAGGGCATGATTTATTTAAAAAAGAAAAATCGATACACATTCGCCATTTCTCACCCCATTTCTTAACCATTACCACATTGGAGATCCAGCCTGGATACTAGATCTCCGAGATGAAGCCGACCTCCAGGAGCTTTCTGACCTCCTCGCGGATGGGTTCCTCCAGCTTGGTGGCGATGACCCTCATCTTTTGCCGTATGGGACGAGTGCGGGGGTCCAGGTTCAGGCGATGGCAGGCCACGTCCGCGTCAATGCCCGACATGTCTGCCGCGCTCCAAGCGAAGATGTCAATGTTGCTTTGGATGCGGGCCCACACTCGCTCCTGGTCCTCGGGACTCAAGCCCCCGCTGACCCACACCCTCTGCACCTGCCCTGCGCTGGTGAAGACCTTCATCTCCACTACTTCCTTGGCCGACTCCAGCCGCGACTGCTCCCAGCCAACCCTTGATTCTTCTTCCCGCTCCAACTCCTCCTCACATCCTACTTCCTCCTCAATCTCCATCGCCTCCTCCGGCCCCACCTGCTGTTGCTCGACTTCCACGCCCCTCCGGGCCTCTCTCTCCACTCCTCCTTCTACTTGCTCTTCTACCTCCATCGCCTCCTCCGGGCTCTCCCGCTGCTGCTCGACCTCCACGCCTCTCTGAGCCTCTCTCTCAGCTTTCTCCCGCTTCTCCATCGTTTCCTTCCTCCCCTCCTCCGGGCTCATCCCCTCTTCCTCGACGTCCTCCTCCTGCTCTGCCATCTCCCTCTCTAGCTCTTTTGCCTCGGCCATCCAGGACACGGTGTTGACCGTCGTTACATAACACTGCCTCGCCACCTTCGGATTCCCCCTGATCCTAACCTGCACCCATCCGTTATTGAACTTAATACATTGGTGGAAAGAGGAGGAGATGCAGCGAAAGGCGCTGATGAGGGGACGCCCAAATATGGCGTTGTAACTACTCGGAGCGTCCACTATCACGAACGTACAGTTCCGTGACACGCCTCCCAACTTCACATGCAGCCCTACTCCTCCTTCTACTTCCTTCCTCTCTCCATAGAATCCGAACAGCGGTCTATCCGAATCCAAGATCCTTTTCCCCTCAACCCTCATCTCATCAAAGGCCTTCTTGAAGATAACATTTACTGAGCTCCTGTTGTCCACCAGTATCCTCGAGACCGTGAAATTCTACACTGCCGTCTGGATCACCAGGGCGTCACAAAATGGATCTTCATAGTCCGGCATGTCTGCTGACGAAAAGGTGATCTTTTCTTCCGGCGGGGGAGCCTGGGAGGTAGTGGCGACCCCCATTCGGTACATGGTTTGAAGGCTCCCCTTGCGGGTTGCCTCGATCCCCACTCCTCCGTGGATCATCCCGATTCCTCCCTGGGTTCCCACGTCTACCCGGTCCTCACATCTATCCTTCATCTCCCCCTGTTGTACTTCCACGATCCTAACCGACGGATCCTGCCTCCCTACTCCTCTTGCTTCTCTCATCTCCAAGAACTCAAGGCAGGTGGCCGTCGCGTGACCCTCCTCTTGATGGAAGTCACAAAAGAGCAACGCCGCCCTACCCCTTCTTCCTTCTCCTCCTCCTCTTCTCCCAGCTCCTCGAACTCCTCTCCTTACTCCTCTTCCTCTGCCCACCTCCATGGCCTCTTGCGGCGGCGGGATGCGACCCCTTGGCTCCTGCCTCCACGCCGGTTGGTCGAATCTCCTGGGTTCCCATAAGTTATCTCTCCCCCGGTAGCCTCCTCCTTGGCCCTGGGGGCGACCCTCCTGGGGATTCCAACCCAACCAGTTGTTCGGCTCTCGGGCCCCCCATCCCTGTTGCTGCCCATGTCTTCGAGGTTCTTCTCCCCTTTCTTCTCTTTGCCCCCTCTGCTCTCTTGGCTCCTTCTGCCTTCCTGTTGCGGGTTCCTTCACATCATCTTCTGCCAGCCTAGCCAACTTCCTAGCGAACGCTGGATTTGCCCTCTCGAAGTCTATCTCTTTCGTCGCCCTCTCCATGAGCTCCTCAAAGAAGAGGGGGGCACTCTCTTCAACTCCATACTGAAGAATCCCGGCCTCAGCCCCAGGGTGAAGGCGAGCATCAGCGCGTACCATGGGACCTCCTGTACCAAGAGGATCTCTTCCTGAAACCGGTCAACATAGTGACCCAGTGTCTCATCCTGCTTCTGCCTCACTGCAAACAGGCACTCCGCCTCCTTCTTCCGCTTCTTAGATGTTGAGAACCTCAACAGAAACCCTCGGCGCAGATCTTCAAAGTTGTATATCGAGCTTGCCGGTAACTGGTGGAACCAGTCCCGGGCCTTCTCCTTCAATGTGATGACGAACAACCGACATTTGAAGGCATCTGTGAAAGTCCACTTAGTGTCAACTACCTTCACCTATGGGGGGGGGGGGGGGGGAATAGGTGTCTTGCAGCGTTTTTGCGGAATTAAAGTCGTACTTGCACAAGAAAACAAAACAACACAGCATAGAAAGGACACAAGCAAATTATAGTGGTTCCCCGATTTGGGTACGTCCACTTTCCCCCTTCGACCTATCTCCCAACCAGGGACGACTCGGTCACTTCACCAACAGGATTGAAATCCAATCTTTGCACTAACGGAAGGAACCCTTCCACACGTAGGAGTCACCACTCCCACAACACGGGTTGCACCCAACCCTTACAATCAGGGACCAATCGGTCCGTTACAAAGAAATTGAAAATAGATTGTATAAGAAATACAAACAACTTATGGAGACTAAGGTGTCCCTCTTCGTTCGATGACGTGTTCTTGAAGTCAACAAAGAGTCCACAACCCTAGATCTCACTTGGAGAGAATCTCCCCGAAACCGACGGCGGCAAGAAGGGCGGCGGCTTGGTTCTCTGGATCGGCGGCGACAACGGCGTGCTGCGGCTGTTCTTTGGAGATTCAATCTTCGTAGCAAAGCTAGCAAGATCTTCCAACGGTTACACTAGGATCGATCGTCTCGATCGATTCAGAAGGGGAAGGTTTTTTCGATCTACGAATCAAGAGACAAAGGATCTCTGGTTAGACGCGTGAGACGCTGTGCTTGGCCGAGCTTCTGTCGCCGGGAGATCTGGAAGAAACCACCGACGATCAACTACACGAGCGGCGACGACGGCGACGGAGAAGGATTTCCGATCTAGGTCACGTCGGCGGCTCGGCTTCTTCCTGTTTCAAAATCGCGTATTCGTTTTTCTGTCTTCTTCTTAATGTTCAAAAATACAGATGTATTTATACATTAGGTCTTCAAGATGACCGTTGTGGGCCCCACCAACAAGAAACCCCAAGCCCGGTTCAAAACAACGTCAGCGGCTGAGTCTGGTCCAGCGTGTTCCAGAAAATTCTCCTATGGCAAAGTCGGCGAGAATCGAAGGTTATTCTCGACGATTTTGACTACCTAAGGCAAAATCGGCGAGAATCGAAGGTGATTCTCGACGATTTTGACTTAGCGACAGATTTGCACGCTCTGATTTAGCCGGATAGAGTCGGCGAGAATCAGCCAGTGATTCTCGACGATTCGACGAGAATCACTAGTGATTCTCGTCGATTATTACTTAGACGATTTTTCGTCTTTCCACCCGTGAGCTGCTCTTTGACCCATCCTTGCTCCTTGTCTGCTCTTGCATTATCACAGCTCTGTACTTGAAAATAAGTACACTCCAATAGAGAGAGTACACGTAGGCCAACACACTGATCTGCTCAACGAGGGCTTACGTCGCGCAGACCCGTGTATATTGACCTACTGCACCCTGACATTGGTGTGTACTTAGCGTGGAATAACTGCAAGCACAACTTAAAAGATTTCATCAAATACATTGTCTATTTACCTTAGCTTGTTCAGGGGCTTCTTCAAATCAGGTACGTTGTGGATACAATACCCAATAATCTGTCATCTGCCTTATCGAAACCACATCTTCAAACCACTGTACGTGCTGTACAGAGTCATCCATCCCCGAGTAATAGGACATGTCGGGCCCCGGAACCCCTTTGGTACCGGAGCCGAGATGATGAGCTCGCTGAAAAGGATCTCGCCTCTTGCCTGGTGAGAGGGCACGTCCCGCGACCTCGGCTGGCTGACCCGAACCGCGAGACCGTGCCCAGGGAAGAGCTCTCGCACAACCGCCTCCCTCTCACCCAAGTCTGCCAGAGTTTCCTTGCCTGGGCGCTGGCTGGGAAGAGCTCCCGCGTGGCCACATCCCTCTCGCCAGCCTCCGCCGGGACCTCCTTCCCCGGGCGCTGTCCAGGGGCGTTATTGCCCAAGAGCGAGACCTCCTATATCGGAACCTGAGGTGTGGCCCGCTCGCTTCGGGCCGAGAAGGCCAAGCTGATGGTCTGCAGGACTTCTCGCCTAAAGTCCTCCAACATCTTCCTCGTCGCATCCTCTCCCCGGGCGGGGGAGCCTCCAGAGCAAGACCCTTCACCTTCACCTCCAGCCATGGGACAAAACTCAAGGCTTTCTTGTATCAGATGCCTTTCACGCTCACCGCGCCAGAACTATTGAAGCCAAAATTGACTTCAATGGGAGTTCAAAAACAGGGGTGCAGCCAACACCTACTTCTCTCGAGCCTCGACCCTCGACTAGCTGCAAAGGACCTAAGACTGACCCAAAGCCTCAGCAGGGAGGTCCCAACTCACACCCGGAAGATCTCTGAGAGCTTCCCCTCCAAAGCCAAAAGCTGTGCTAGGAGCTCCTCAGAAAGTGTTGGAGTTACCATGGTGATCTGGAAGTGGTCAAACATGTAATCTCACTGCCAACGCGATATAAGCCTGCAGGGTCGCACATAAGAGATGTGGAGAAGTTGGATGATTGACTGTGTTGGTAAATGTTACCAATCACCGACCTGAATGGGGTTATGGACAAAGTGTTGCCTTAAAGGATCGTCGGGTTGGACAAATGTTGCCTTGAAGGACTGGTAAGAATAGTCGACCGAGGGTCGACGAGAATCTTCGAGAATGGTTCTCTGTTTTTTGCCAATCGACGAGAATCGTCGAGAATGGTTCTCTGATTCTCGCCGATCGACAAGAATCGTCACTATGATTCTCGACGATCGACGAGAATCGTCGACCGCAGGTCGACGGTCGACGAGTATAGTCCACCCCGCATTCGGCGAGAATCGTCGAGTATTGTACTCTGATTCTCGCCGATCCTAGGTGTTACTCGCCGACTGATTCTCGCCGATCCTAGGTGTTACTCGCCGACTGATTCTCGCCGAATCTGCTTGATGATTCTCGCCGATTGTGGCCGATTCTCGCCGATTCTCACCGACCGATACTCGCCGATTCTGGAACCCTATTTCTGGGTGGTCTGCGGATAACGATGTACCTAGGTCTATTTATGCCTTCGGTATAAAAGGGACACTTAGGGTTTTCGGGAATTAAGCTTTTTGACAGCCGATCGAACCGAACCCCGCGACGGAAGCGTTCCGCCGTTTCGTTCGCTCCGCCGATCCCGAATCCCGCCGACGGAAGGGTTCCGCCGTCGTGCTCGCTCCATCGACCACCTCTTCTCCGGCGATCGTTGCTGGTGTTGCTCTTCCTGGTGCGGACCTAGCAGTCCGTGGAGAAGCAAGGTGCGGTCTTTCTCCTTCCCGATTTTCCGTGCGACAGAAAGATCAGTGTTCTCCCGCTCGTGTGGATTTCTGCAGAGACGTGGACATCATTTCACGTAGAACTCGCCACCAGCAAGAACACGAAGCTTGGAGCATTTCCGTTGAGTTGTGACTCAACGCCACCGAGGTAATTTTTGCCTAGTTATATGTTAACTTCTTGATTCAACTTCCATGGCCCGATCCCATTTCTTTTGGGTTTTCTTGATGTTTTATTCTTCAGTTGCGTGCACAAGTGTTGTGCCATCCTCATAGAGAAACCCTTCAGTGGTATCAGAGCCAGGTTCCGGCCATGATCGTTGTATTGGAAGTTTTGTCATTCCAGTGCGTGTAAACCTAGGGATTTAGAAGTGTTCTAAATGTCTAGATTTAGTCTTGGTACCCCGCCAAGAACTTCTGGAATTTCGTGGGAATTTCTAATTGTTAGAAATTGTAGTCTCCTTAGCAGTAACCATCCCTCGAGTTTGTTTTGGATTTTGAATCCAACATAGAGAGATGAGCTTGTCTACTGCTTTAAGTTGAGTTGTCTTTGCCTTTGTCCAATGCATGTAAATCTGAGGATTTGGAAGTTTCCGGATGTTCAGATTTAGCCCTTCCTTCTATCAAATGTTGATGGTGTCAGGTTGTGCACATAAGGGATGCATGTGGTTTTAGAAAAAATTGTTTTTCTTTGGATGTGCACATTGATCGAATGTTGATCATGGTTAACTGTTAACCTATAATTAAAATCCCTTCATCAAATATTAAGTGTTTGGATGCCTTCCGATGGATGACACTCTTCCTGCCTCGATCGATGAAGTGTGGGCTTGCCAAAGCAAGGTGCATTAATCTATCTTGGTAAGGGTGCGAGCGGATAATTGTGATATCCCACTGTCGACATCAGGTCCAGCTTAACTAGGTGACCTCAAAGGTTGAGTGTCTAGAGACATAGGGTTGGCATGCACCATATGATGGATGCGAATAAGGAGTTATTCACCAACCATACAAGAATTGCATGAGGATGCAATTGGCAAGCGTTGCCTACCTAAATAACCGCATCGTGAGAGGAAAGCCAAAGCTGACTCATTGTGTTGGTGAAATGCGGATCTTGTCCACTAAGAGAGTAGCTCGCATGAACTCTCCGAATTGTTATTGAGGGCTATCATTTCGAATAAAATAGTGGGAGTGTTTAAATTGAAGTCCAAATTAAAATAAATTGTATTTGAAATTTTGGTACTGATTTTATTCTGCATAAATTTTTGTACAATTCCATGGCAAGTGTTTCACACTCCACTTTGTCTCTGAGAGCCATCCTTGAGAAGGATAAGCTCAGTGGGACAAATTACATGGACTGGTATAGGAACCTGAGAATTGTTCTTAGGCAAGAGCGAAAGCTCTATGTCTTGGAAGAAGAAGCCCCCGAGGTGCCAACCGGGAACTCTTCCCGTACTGAGAAGGATACTTATAAGAAGTATACTGATGATGCTTTAGATGTCGAATGCCTTATGCTTGACACTATGAACTTTGAGCTTCAGAAGCAACATGAGAGCATGGGGTGCAAGGAGATTGACGAGCATCTCAAGAAAATGTTTCAAGGGCAGGCTCGTCAAGAGAGGTTCGACATCACAAAAGCATTGTTTCAGTGCAAGATGAGAGTTCGAGACTCAGTAGGGACTCACGTACTCAAGATGATTGGGTATATAGAGAACCTTGAAAGGCTGGGTTTTCCTCTTGGTCAAGAGTTGGCCACAGATCTGATCCTGCAATCGTTGCCGGACAGTTATGAGCAGTTCGTCTTGAACTACAACATGAATGAGATAGACAAGACACTGTCCGAACTCCTAGGCATGTTGAGAACTGCCGAAATCAATATGAAGAAGGCCAAGCCTGCCAGCCCCATACTGATGGTGCATAAGGGCAAGGGCAAGGCCAAAGGCTCTAAGAAGACGAAGGTGGGACCTAAGTCATACCTTGAGCCCAAGTCTTCAGCACTGATGAAAAAGAAAAGCAAGGTGAAGGAAGGGAAATGCCACCACTGTGGCAAGGCTGGTCATTGGAGGAGGAACTGTCCTTCGTACATTCAAGGTCTGCAGAAATTGAAGAGAGGTATGACTTCCGCTTCAAATATCTACGTTATAGAGATAAACCTTTCTGCTCCTTCATCTTGGGTATTGGATACCGGATGTGGTTCTCACATTTGTACAAATGTGCAGGAACTGAGAAGGAGAAGATTGCTGAGTAAAGGGGAGGTAGACCTCCGCGTCGGCAATGGAGCAAGAGTTGCTGCTGTAGCCGTAGGGGTTTACCGTCTTTCTTTGCCCAGTGGGCTTGTAATAGAACTAGATAATTGTTATTTTGTTCCGGCCATAACTAGAAACATTATATCTATTTCATGTTTGGACATGATTGAATTTTCTTTTATAATTAAGAACAACTGTTGTTCTATATTTAAGAATGATGTTTGTTATGTTGTAGCCTAATTGTTTAATGGTCTTTATGTTTTGAACTTGGACCATCTGATCTGTAATGTAGAAAATAATAAAAGACTAAGAACAAATGACTCGAACCCTACATTTCTCTGACATTGTCGTTTGGGCCATATCAACGAGAAGCGCATATCCAAACTCCATAGAGATGGACTTTTGGACTCATTTGATTATGAATCATTTGAGCGATGCGAATCTTGTTTGTTAGGCAAGATGACTAAAGCTCCTTTCACTGGTTATACTGAGAGGGCTGAGGAGCTCTTGGGTGTTGTATATAGTGATGTATGCAGACCCATGAGTTCCATGGCTAGAGGTGGGTATTTCTACTTTGTTACATTTACTGATGATTTCAGTAGATACGGATATGTGTATCTTATGAAGTGCAAATCCGAGACCTTTGAAAAGTTCAAAGAGTTCAAGAACGAAGTAGAAAACCAGTTGGGTAAAAGGGTTAAAGCACTCCGATCTGATCGAGGTGGCGAATACCTGAGTCATGAGTTCCGTGATCATCTGAAAGAGTGTGGTATTGTATCACAGCTCACTCCACCTAGAACACCACAACATAATGGTGTGTCTGAGAGGAGAAATCGTATACTATTAGACATGGTACGTTCGATGATGAGTCATGCAGACTTGCCTGTTTCCTTTTGGGGTTTTGGTTTAGAGACTGCTGCAATGACATTGAATCGCGCTCCAACGAAAACGGTTCTGAAGACACCATATGAGATATGGACTGGGAAGCGTCCCAGTATGTCGTTCATTAAAATTTGGGGCTGTGAGGCATACGTGAGATGACAAATGTCTGACAAGCTGGAACCCAAATCAGATAAATGTTATCTGGTGGGATATCATAAGAAAACGAAAGGGTATTACTTTTACCTACCGTCTGAGGGCAAAGTGTTTGGCGCAAGAACTGATGTCTTCTTGGAGAAAGAGTTCTTATCAAGAAAGACTGAAAAGGTAGAGCTTGAAGAAGTTCAAGAACCACATGTAGTGAATGAACCGGAATTGGATTCTGAGTCAGGACTACAAGATGTTGTAGCTAGAGAACCTGCTCAGGGAACACAAGTCCTACGCAGATCTGGTAGACCGAGGTTTGAGCCTGAGAGATATGAATTTCTCGTGTCTCAAATAGGTAATGTGTTGCTTATGGATCATGATGATGAACCAGCAACCTACCAAGAGGCTATGAATGGACCGAACTCCGACAAATGGCTTGAGGCTATGAAATTCGAAATGGACTCCATGTATGCAAACCAAGTTTGGAACTTGGTGGAACCACCCTAGGGGTACGACCCATAGGGTGCAAGTGGGTCTTCAAGAAGAAGACCGACATGGATGGGAATGTACAGACATTCAAAGGGCGACTGGTGGCTAAGGGTTTCAAGCAAATTCATGGTATTGACTATGATGAGACTTTTTCCCCTGTTGCCATGGTAAATTCCATAAGGATATTGCTTGCTGTTGCTACGTATTATGACTACGAGATATGACAGATGGATGTCAAAACGGCTTTCCTTAATGAAAACCTCCTTGAGGAAGTGTATATGACACAACCCGAGGGTTTTGTATCCCCAGATGAAGCCACTAAAATATGCAAGCTGAATAAGTCCATCTATGGACTAAAACAGGCCTCTCGAAGTTGGAATCTTCGTTTTGATGAGAAAATCAAAGAGTTTGGTTTCATCAAGAATGAAGATGAGGCTTGTGTTTACAAGCGAATCAGTGGGAGCATTGTTGTCTTCCTGATATTGTATGTAGATGACATACTGTTGATTGAGAATGATATTCCTACCCTGAAAGTTGTTAAGAACAACCTAGGGAACTGCTTTTCAATGAAAGATTTGGGTGAAGCGACTTATATACTTGGTATTAAGATCTATAGAGATAGATCGAAGAAGTTGCTGGGTTTGACCAAGAGTACGTACATCGAAAAGGTGTTGAAGCGGTTCAACATGCTTGAGTCCAAGAAAGGATTTTTGCCCATGTCTCATGGTGTGAATCTCTCTAAGGACCAGTGTCCAAAGTATTGTGAAGATAAGGACCGCATGAAGTTGATTCCATATGATTCGGCAATTGGATCAATCATGTACGCGATGTTATGTACTCGACCCGATGTCTCCTTTGCTTTGAGCATGACTAGCAGGTATCAGTCAGACCCCGGTGAGTGTCACTGGATTGCAGTCAAGAATGTCCTGAAGTACTTGAGAAGGACTAAGGATGTGTTCTTGGTGTATGGTGGAGAGGAAGAGCTCGTTGTAAGTGGTTACACGGATGCTAGCTTCCAAACTGATAGAGACGACTCCAAGTCTCAGTCAGGTTTTGTGTTTTGCCTGAATGGAGGAGCTGTGAGCTGGAAGAGTTCCAAGCAAGAGACAGTTATTGATTCTACAACAGAGGCTGAGTATATCGCCGCAACTAATGCGGCGAAGGAGGCTGTATGGATTAGGAAATTCATCGGCGAGCTTGATGTAGTTCCTAGCATTGTTGGTCCCGTAGTTCTCTACTGTGATAATAATGGTGCAATTGCACAATCTAAGGAACCTAGATCCCATCAGCGCTCCAAGCACATACTTCGGCGGTTTCATCTTATTCGTGAGATTGTCAAACGAGGAGATGTGAACATTTGCAGAGTGCCGACTGAGGAGAATATTGCGGATCCACTGACAAAGCCTCTCGCGCAGAGAAAGCATGATGGTCATACTAGATCGATGGGTATACGATACCTAAATGATCAACTCTAGTGAGAATCTTGTGTGTTGCATGTAAACTTGTATTTTGTTGGCTATTTGTTCATATGATGAACATTGTACCTAGTTTTTCTTTTACAATTAATGACAAGTTCTTTTATTATGAATTTTTCTATGTGATAGTTAAATGTTAACATAATAGATACCCTTAAAATGTTCGTTTCTATGGGACATCAAGTACGTGACTTGAATGTGAGAGCCTATGATTTATTTAAAGCTTCATTCTTAAAGGTTCCTGGTCGAGTATCATCATAGAAACTAAGGGTGATGATGGTACATGAAGGCTAGCATGCGTTGACTGATGACCGGTTCTCACAGGTCATGATATTGTGATATCAAGTCATCACGTGGGTACTTGTTAGTGAACAAGTTGTACTAGACAGACCCAACCTGAGACTACTCTGTGGATTGTCATCCAATCGTGTCACGAGTAGGTCTCAATTGACAATGGTGTTGTGGTCCTTTGACCTGAAGTCACAGCATTCATCAAGTGAGGAAGAGCGTGCTTTGATGCCATCTAAAGTCTTCCTTGAGAAAGGTTGATGATAAGGGTGGTTGTTGGGCATGTTACGAATCATTTAGGTGTTTGTGTGTGAGCAGATATGTGATTTGTCCTTCTGTATGACAGGAGTTGCATCCATGGGCCCCTTGATGGAACTGGACTGAGAAATGCATGACCATGCTTGGTTGAGTCAATATGTGATATTGGACTCACCATTCTCTGGAAGTCCGTCCTGGATCAAGAAACTTGGATTGAGCTATTACGAGGGTGACACGGTCCATGCCTCTAGTTCTTTCCGGATGTAAGGGACAAAGACAACGCTGATACATTGGTCATAAAGGCTTATGAGTTATAAACTCTTATTGCTTGGGGAGCAATGATGCATTGCTAGATGCCGCTCATTGTTTGTGAGGTTTTTGATTTGATACTTTCAAGATCAAGTGGGAGTCTGTTGGAGTTACCATGGTGATCTGGAAGTGGTCAAACATGTAATCTCACTGCCAACGCGATATGAGCCTGCAGGGTCGCACATAAGAGATGTGGAGAAGTTGGATGATTGACTGTGTTGGTAAAGGTTACCAATCACCGACCTGAATGGGGTTATGGGCAAAGTGTTGCCTTAAAGGATTGTCGAGTTGGGCAAATGTTGCCTTGAAGGACTGGTAAGAATAGTCGACCGAGGGTCGACGAGAATCTTTGAGAATGGTTCTCTGTTTTTCGCCGATCGACGAGAATCGTCGAGAATGGTTCTCTGATTCTCGCCGATCGACGAGAATCGTCACTATGATTCTCGACGATCGACGAGAATCGTCGACC
The DNA here is from genome assembly GCA_039583875.1 of Platanthera guangdongensis. Lineage (NCBI taxonomy): Eukaryota > Viridiplantae > Streptophyta > Magnoliopsida > Asparagales > Orchidaceae > Platanthera > Platanthera guangdongensis. The sequence continues at coordinate 11,300,890 of CM077164.1, forward strand.
GCAGGTCGACGGTCGACGAGTATAGTCCACCCCGCGTTCAGCGAGAATCGTCGAGTATTGTACTCTGATTCTCGCCGATCCTAGGTGTTACTCGCCGACTGATTCTCGCCGATCCTAGGTGTTACTCGCGGACTGATTCTCGCCGATCCTAGGTGTTACTCGCCGACTGATTCTCGCCGAATCTGCTTGATGATTCTCGCCGATTGTGGCCGATTCTCGCCGATTCTCACCGACCGATACTCGCCGATTCTGGAACCCTATTTCTGGGTGGTCTGCGGATAGCGATGTACCTAGGTCTATTTATGCCTTCAGTATAAAAGGGACACTTAGGGTTTTCGGGAATTAAGCTTTTTGACAGCCGATCGAACCGAACCCCGCGACGGAAGCGTTCCGCCGTTTCGTTCGCTCCGCCGATCCCGAATCCCGCCGACGGAAGGGTTCCGCCGCCGTGCTCGCTCCGTCGACCACCTCTTCTCCGGCGATCGTCGCTGGTGTTGCTCTTCCTGGTGCGGACCTAGCAGTCCGTGGAGAAGCAAGGTGCGGTCTTTCTCCTTCCCGATTTTCTGTGCGACGGAAAGATCGGTGTTCTCCCGCTCGTGTGGATTTCTGCAGAGACGTGGACATCATTTCACGTAGAACTCGCCACCAGCAAGAACACGAAGCTTGGAGCATCTCCGTTGAGTTGTGACTCAACGCCACCGAGGTAATTTTTGCCTAGTTATATGTTAACTTCTTGATTCAACTTCCATGGCCCGATCCCATTTCTTTTGGGTTTTCTTGATGTTTTATTCTTCCGCTGCGTGCACAAGTGTTGTGCCATCCTCATAGAGAAACCCTTCAGAAAGCACTGAAGATTTGAAGGATAATGAGAGCCTGCTTTCTAAGGAGCCCATATGGGTCTATTTATAATTTTCTGAGTTGGATCTGCAAATAACCACACTGAACTGGCCTGAAATTACCTAAGTATCCTTGGTTGGGTCTGCCAACAGCCAAACTCCGCTGTTTTGAGGAGCTATATGCAGACCATCAAGGACAAAAGGGTAAAAATACCCGGGGTAGAAGGGTAAAAACCCCCTTGGGTATAGAAATGTGAAAAGGACCCTCTCTCTATATGGCGAGTGGAAAAAACTATCGGCGAGACAAACCTTCCTCCCGTCTCGCCAACCTTATATGCCGCGAGTCCTTCTCGCGACCAAAGCCCTTCTCGCGCCCCCAGGAGGGGCGTCTAGCCTACTGCAGGGACTTCTTATCTCGCCAACTGCGAGTGGACCACATGGTCCCACTCGCCGATCAATTCCACTCGCCCTGCCTCGTCTATCTCGCGCTTTTGACGTCCTCTCACGAGCCCGAGGTTGTACACCCGACGACTTCTTACATATGCAATCTGAGAGTAAAGTTGTAGTGTCCTCTTCCATATTCAAAATATCCTTGCTGTAGGTGAGAGTAGTGATCATGCCCTCGTAAGACTTTTGAAAGAGAGTTCAGAAGAATAACTGCATTGTCATCTTCCTCCACTAAGATATCCATGTTGAGATACTCAGATAACGGTTTATTGGAACTGTTCAGGTGACCATGTAGAGAGGAACCCTCCTTCATGCTAATATTGTACAACTACTGTTTGAGATAAATGCGGTTAGGGAGAGACTTCATCATATATGCACCATCCAACTTTGCACAAAGACTAGAGATAGTCGTCTCTGAAAGAACTTCATACAACACATTATCATGTAAGCAAAGTTATATGGTGGACGAAGCTTTGAGATCCAAATCCTCTCACATGCGATTGCAAACCTCAATATCCTTATGTGTCTTTTCCCAATAGGACACGGTATAAACCTTCCTTGATCAATACTACTTTGACCTTGACCCGCCACATGCCAAAATTGTGTTTCTCATCGAACCTCGTAACCACAAACTTCACACTGGGTGTAGAAGATGCCATAAAATTCAACCTGAAGAATCTGCACTGAAACTGAAACTCGAGGAGACTTGATTAATTCACAGATAAAGATTGGGAAGATATGAAACATATCAATGTCGTCGCCTACCATTGACCCAACTCGAACAGGAATATCCAATTAGTTATCGATCGAATCTGGCTCTGATACCACTTGTTATGAAAACAATCCAAACAGATAATTTCAGATCAAATTAATAAGTTAACGACAAAAATTAGTGCGGTTACGAAAAACGATTTAAGCAAGTCACAAACGTGAAAAAAAAGAAAAATCACAATCAAAGAACATAAAAAATTTAAAGTGATTTCTCAATTTTTGGGTACGTCCACTGCGTAGGTAAACTTTTGATTTTCTTTCTCAAATATACAACACAACTATAAAAGAGAGAAAAGATAAACAAGAGTTTGTACTGATTCTCGCTTCTCCAAGATTCGGTGGTACACGCTGCAACAAGAGAGAAACCAATGGCAAGGGAGAAGCCGATGATCGAAGGTCGAGCACGCGGCAACAAAAGAAAAGCCGGTGCTAAGAGAGAAGCCGACTACCGAAGGCCGAGCACACTGCAACAAGAAGAAACTCGACGACGAGAGAGAAGCCCGCGATTGATCATTCCCTTCGGTTTTATCCACATGGGATCCCTGTACCAATATATATTGGCATGAGAGAAACCCTAGACAGCACCAGGTATTAGGGGGCCGACGGTACCCAATCAAGGCAGAACTCATTTCTTTTCCATTTGTGCTCCTCCATCAAAGTGGATTGTAAGGTTTCTAAAAAAACAAAAAAAAAAATGACACCGTCACTGATTTTTGTTTCCTTTATCGGCTCCGGTTAGACGCTAATGGCGGAGGCGGAATATGCGGCATATCACAACACTAGCCTCAATTTGGGTGGTGGTGGCTGTCGTGAACGCGGTGGTCATGAACTATTGATCGTGAACGCCCAACCACACCTAATTTGCTCAAAACTAATCTATTTTCTTGATAGCGGTCATGACTTTTGTCTTGCTAAACATACATTCTATAATAATGATTTTTTGACCAAATTACGGAATCTATTATACAAAACACAAATCACCAAAAAAAGTACAGGTAAATACAAAACATTTTTTTAAACAAATTATCATTCACGAACACCAATTTTTGGAAGTGAGTTATAGATTTACCAAAGCACAAATCGAGATTGGAATGCTTAGAATGAGAGGATGTTGTTTGCACTGAATGTCTCGGGACCAGATCTACGGAGGGAGAGGCGGTGACAGAAGAAGAGAAATCTGGATCCGGTGGCTCGGGTTGGGCTGAAAGATGAGAAATATAAAGGGCGTCAGTGCACCTGGATAGATCGGGTAGGGCGTGAGATTAGGAGAACTCCGCTATCACTTCTGGCGACGGTGGCGACGACAGAGGGAGCGTAGGAAGAATTTCGGTGGCTAGGGCAGGCGGGAAAAAATAACCCTGGAGGGAGAGTCAGGAACAGGGTTGCCACTAGTTTATTATTAAAACGTGAAAAAAAAATTATTTCAAAAAGTTTAGACTGTCACTATTTTTTTTGACCGTGGACACTAAGCCTTTGTTTGGAGGGACTTATTTTCACCGGTCAAACAGTCATGAAATAAGTCCCGGTCAAACAGTCATGATCGTTTGACCGGGTGAAAATAAGCAAATTGAAAGCAGAGTGAAAGCGGGAAACGTGCTGTCTGGTTCCCGTCCTTTCTTCTCCCGCAGATCTTCCGTCTCTCTACCGATTCGCTCTCCCTCCCCCCTCCTCCATTCGAAGCGCGCCAGGAGACAAGCCATGGTCGACAAGGAAACAAAAAGCCAATCTCTCTTACGACTGCACCTCAAGATTTTTACCGGCGAGCAAGCAAACCCTCCAGCGTCCACCCAGAAACCCTCCGATTTCTACTCCATCTTCTGTAGATCACTATCGAAATCCCTCCATCTCTTCTACGAGACGCTGGATCTCTGCACCGCTGGTGGTTATAGCCGACGATTTTCTCGTTCAACTCTTTTCGATGTTTCTGGGGCTTTTCTCTGAACAGCGATGCGCCTCTTCCGCCTTCACCGCCGAAGGGTTTCCTTTATTAGGGTTTAATTTGGTTGAGAGGAGGGAAGTGCACGAAATTTCGGAGGATGCCGGCGGCGAGAATCTCCTCGAGGAGGCTTATGCGTGCAAGGTGAGCATCGCGTTGGTTCTTCCTTGTGATTGAAAATGAATCGAAAATGCGGAAATTCTCGCTTGCTTGTCTGCTGGTTAGAATCGAGATTTAGTTTCTGATGGAACAATGCGGATAGTCACATATTGCCGGGCATTCAAATTTTTTGTTTATGTAGGGGGTAGAATTCATGGCGCCGCTACCGATGAGCATGTTTTTGGAGTCCGGGCATGTCTGGTGGTATTATCAATTCCGGCCAAATAATCTTCCTCGGGTCCGTTTATAGGCTCTATTACAGTATTACTTTTGAATCTCTGTTTCATTTAATTATGAGATTGAGGCCCGGTACACGCTGTCGTAACCGCTTGGCCGCTGAAAATAAGTCCCCCCAAACGGAGCCTAAAAAATTTTGATGATTTAATTTTTTGAAAGCAAAAAATTAATTTGCGCTTATGCTAGCACTGTGTTGTATTGTTAGGCATATAGAATGTTTTCACATATGCGTCCGCGAGAGAGTTCCTTGGTGTCTTCTCCCGGTCTCACTGAAGCGTCGAAGTGAGCGTTGGACGTTGAGCGGACTAGAGAAGGAGCAGAACGAATCCCGAGCGAAGGAATGATCTAAGTCTCACATTCTCGTCAGAAAACCTCAAAGCTCTCTCTAGTCGCTGGAGTTTCTTGTCTTCAAATGACGACATGTGGGTCTTTTTTATAGCTTTCTGAATGGACGCGCTGATTATTGTGTCCGGTTGGATCTTGTGTTGACGAATGACGTTGCTCCGTTTCGGTCATAAAGATTGCTAATTTGTCCAAAATGACGAATGTTATGCTACTAGAAGAGAAGCTATGAGGTAGAAAGGAGAAATTAGGGTTTAGAGAAAGAAGGAGAAGGAAAAGACCTGGATTAATTCTTCATGATGCTCCAAGAGGGGTTCCGGGTAAATATATACCCGGAACCAAGGGCTGGCCGACCCCCATATGGGCTGAACCAGTTGGTTCATCCCCGCCGGTCCGAGATTAGTGAATGGGTGCTGAACCGGTTGGTTCAACCCCGTTGCTTCCTATCATCTTCTTAGGTTGTCGAGCATATTTGTTCCCCTTGAACCGTAGCGCGTTCGGGGGCATAACATTCCCCCCATCAAGCACCAACTTGTCCTCAAGGTGGAAATCGGGAAACGAGTCACGGAACTCCAGCAGGTCGACCCAGGTATTGTGTGCTGCTGTCAAAATTTTCCATTTAACTAGTATCTCGGGCCGATATTCAGTACCATGTTGCTTCCACTTGATCAACAGTATTTCCTCCAGTAACGGACACAGCTCTCCCGACGTATTAGCCTCGGGTAAGAGTGGGCTTGGCTGGACGACATCGCCCAGCTTCCTGTTGAGTTAGGACACATGAGAGTTCGGGTGTATCCGGGAACCTTCCGGCAGTGCCAAGGTGTATGCCACCGGTCCCACCCTCTTAGTAATGCGTAACGGTCCATAGTATCGTGGTGCTAGCTTTTGATTCGCCTGGCGGGAGACAGAGAGTTGTCGGTAAGGTTGGAGTTTGAGGAATACCTCGTCCCCCACTGCGAATTCCCTCTAGGTCCGATGTTTGTCTACCTGTACCTTCATCCCGTCTTGAGCTGCCCGAAGATTTTCACGTAGGATGTTTAAGGTGCGATCACGATCGCGCAATTGGCGGTCGATTGACGGAAGAGCTGTGTTGCCTGCCTCATATGAGCCCAAAGAAGGTGGCGGCCGGCCGTATACAACCTCAAACGGGATAAGCTTGCTGGCCGTATGATACGAGGTATTGTAACAGTACTCGACCCAGTGTAACCATCGGGTCCACATCCGTAGCTCGTCCATCACAAAGCAACGTAAATAGGTTTCCACCCCTCGGTTGAGGACCTCTGTCTGGCCGTCCGTCTGGGGATGATAAGCCGTGCTCAGGCGTAGTTGTGTCCCCTGTAGTCGAAAAAGTTCCTTCCAGAAATTGCTCACGAACATTGGGTCACGATCCGAGATGATAGACCGGGGCACGCCGTGAAGGCGTACGATCTCGCGAACAAAAAGATCGGCCACGACTTCGCTCGTGTACGGGTGGCTCAGGGTAAGGAAATGTGCGTATTTGGAAAGTTTGTCGACCACAACCAAGATAACTGTCTTGTCCTGAGATTTGGGCAATCCGTCGATGAAGTCCATGGATACTGTTTCCCAGATATGGTGCGGAATATCCAGCGGGGTCAGCAACCCGGCCGGAGAGGTTGTTTCATATTTCTGTCGTAGGCACACCTCACACTGTTGCACAAACTGTTGAATGTCCCGGCGTAAGCCCTTCCAGAAGACATTCGTCTTCAGCCTTTGGAGGGTCCGGAGCAGACCGACGTGGCCTCCGGTCGGCGACGAATGAAATTCCTGCATCATAACTGTCCTCCAAGCTGAGGAGGAGGGAATAACCACTCGACCCTGATAGTAAAGGTGCCCCTCTTGGAGCTGGTACCCCGGTGTAGTGGGCTGCCCCAGTCACAGTGCGTCCACAATAAGCCGGAGTGCGGGGTCCTGTTGCACCTCCGCCTGGATGTCGTTGAGGGAATCGATCAAGGGGCCCAAAATGTGAGCGAAAGAGCTCTCCGGAAGGCGGGAGAGGGCATCCGCTGCCACATTCTCCTTCCCCTGCTTGTAAACAATCTCGTAATCATATCCCAACAACTTGGTCACCCACTTCTGTTGAATAGGAGAAGCTAGGCGTTGCTCCAAGAAATGTTTCCAACTTTGGTGATCGGTGCAGACCTTGAAATGAGTCCCCAGTAAGTACGGACGCCATAGGGTCACTGCGTGGATGATGACGAGCATCTCCTTCTCGTAGGTGGACAAACCAAGAGTGCGGGGAGCAAGAGCCTTGCTAAAGTAGGCTAACGGTCTCCCGTCCTGCATCAAAACCGCGCCGATGCCCACTCCGAACGCATCGGTCTCTAGTATGAACTCCTTGTCGAAATCTGGTAGGGCAAGGACCGGTGTAGTCGTCATGGCCCGTTTCAGAGCCTGGAAAGCTCCCTCAGCGTCGTCCTGCCATACGAAGCCCTCCTTCTGTAAGAGCTGAGTAAGCGGTCATGCGATTTTGCCGTAGTCTTTTACGAACCTCTGGTAGTAGCCCGTGAGACCCAGGAATCCCCGTAGAGCCCGTAACGTCGTGGGGCGGGGCCACGTCGCCATGCTCTCGATTTTGTGCGGGTCGGCCCGGATCCCTTGGGCCGAAACCAAATGGCCTAGATACTCGACCTCTGCCTGGCCGAAGGAGCACTTGGACTGCTTAGCGTACAACTGATTGTGGCACAATATGGTGTGAACTTGCTGCACGTGCTGGAGATGCTCTGCCCTATTGCTACTGCAAACCAAGATGTCGTCAAAAAATATCAACACTAAACGACGTAGAAGCGGCCAAAAGAGTTCGTTCATTACCGCCTGAAAGGTAGAGGGGGCATTGGTAAGCCCGAAGGGCATCACGAGGAATTCGTAATGGCTATCGTGGGTTCAGAAGACCGTCTTATGGATGTCCTCTTCCCACATCTGAATTTGATAGTAACCGGAGCGCAGGTCCAGTTTGGTGAATAAACATGCTCCGTGTAGCTCATCCAAGAGTTCCTCAATCATGGGGATGAGAAATTTATCCTTGAATGTTGAACTATTCAGGTTGCGGTAATCAACGCAGAATCACCAAGAACCATCTTTCTTCTTTACCAAAATAATGGGTGACGAGAAGGAACTGGTGCTAGGACGGATGATCCCAGTGGTGATCATCTCCCGAATACTACACTCGATCTCCTCCTTCTGGATGTGCGGGTAGCGGTATGGTCGGATATTGGTAGGTTCCGACCCCACCTTAAGCTGAATCGCATGATCCCAGAATCTCGGTGGAGGAGGGTGTGCGGCTCCGGGAAGACGTCCTCGTACTGAGTCAATAGTGACCGCATCGGCTCTGGTACTTCAGATGAGAGAGGGGGAGTGGATGCAAGGCCCATAATCATCGCCGTCGAAATGCCTTCTTCGGATAGACGTTCCAGACTTCGAACTGATATCTCCTTCAGCGAAGATGATTTGAGACCGTAGATGCAGTGTTCCTGTCCGAGTTGTACGAACTCCATGGTCATCTTGTCCCAGTCGAAGGTGACTCTCCTCAACTGTCGCAGCCACTGAACTCTCAAGATCATGTCGGACCGCCGGATGGGCAGCAAGTTGACATCGGTGCGACAAGTGTACCCCTGTATTCGCAGGTCGACTCCCCACATCACCCCTTCACACTTCAATTTGCTCCCATCGGCTACCATGACCTGGAACGCGGCGCTCTGATCCACCTGGTGCCCCACTTTTCGTGCCACAATGGGGTTGATGAAATTGTGGGTACTCCCACTATCAATCAGTATGGTGACCCGCTCCTGGGCGATCTTCCCGGCTATGCGCATAGTGAGGGGGGGCTGTGCACCCCTCCATCGCCTGGATGGAGACCCCGAACTCGGTCAGGGTCAAATCCCCTTCTAGGTCCAGCTCGGTGGTATCCTCCTCTTCATCTTCCTCTCGCAGCATGAAAACCTGGATCTTTTGACACTTATGCCCTGAGGCATACTTCTCATCGCAATTGAAACACAATCCTTTTTCCTTGCGCGCTTGCAGTTCACGCCATGTTAGTCGCGTCACTGTCGGTCTCCCGGCCGCCGGTTGGTCTCTCCTAGCCGGTGTGGGTACCGTGGCCGCTTTCCCTGTGGTGTGAGATCGTTGTCTGTTGAAACGTTCCTCCTGTATTCTCGCCAAACTGATAGCATGACTCAGGCTACAGGGCATGTAAGCATGAACCTCATCACGTAGTGATCCTTTAGACCCGAGACAAAACAATTCAGCAAGGTTCTCTCCTCCCAACGGACCCGGTTGGCCAATCTCTCAAACTCGGTGTGATATTCCATCACGGTTCCCCGCTGTTGTAGTTTCTTTAACATGGCCTCGACATCTTCATACTCCAAAGGCGCTAACCGAGCTGAGAATTCCCCGACGAACTCGGTCCATGGTGCAAAATCTCGTCCCCTCAGGAGCCACTGCGTCCACTGATAGGCGTCATCCTCCAGGTGGAAGGCTGCTAGCTGCACCCATTGTTCCTCGAGGATTTCCTGATATTGGAAAAACAATTCCGCCTTTTGTATCCAGTCGAGTGCATCTCCGCCTCTGAACTTCGGAAAATTCACGTGAGTCCTCTTGGGTGTCATGTGGGCCCGATGTTGCGCTTGTCCAAACCCACCCATCTCATGTATGTACCCCACTGCCCTTTGCTGCTCCACAGGGGGTATGGTCCCTGAGGTCTTGGAAAAAAACGTTCCCTCCCTTGTTCTCCGTCCAAGTGTTGTCCCTCCCCATAAATCCCTGCTGGTGGTGGCCGCATGTGCCCTTGATTGCCAATTCCGTAATCCGCGGGGTGTCCGAAATTCCGGGGAAGGGGTAATAACCCAGCGATCCCCCTCGTGGAACCACCCGGGACTGCCGAAGGCCGCATCTACCCCGTTGCCTGCTCCGAAAGCCGCCCAAAGGCGTGCGGCATGTGCCGAACTCGCCATAGCCCGCAGAAGGGCCGCCCAGGCCGTGCGCTACCGCCGCCTGCTCTGGAGGCCGCCAGTACCCCGTGAGCCCCCTCCGGCCTTGATTCCGGCCGTATAGCCTCCGCCCGTGTCGATCGGCGGTTGCGGGATGCTGTCGAGGCCGACCTGCGCGAATTGGCTGGAACCCGATAACAGGTACTGTTGCCGTGCTGGATCGGGTATTTCCGCCTCTGATCCCTCTGTAACCACCTCTTTTCCCTTTAGGTTTTGAGTTAGGAGTGTTTTGATCTCCTCCATGCGGGCCTCCATTCGTTCTTCCATTTGTTGGGTTGAAAGCTTCATTCTTTCCTCCATGGCCGCTACCGAATCCGTCAACCCGATGTAGTTTTCCTCCAACGAAGCTAGTCGGCCGGCATCTTCATTCAAACGGGTGTTCACCATGGTGGGAGGAAGAGACCTCTGATACCAAATGTTATGCTACTAGAAGAGAAGCTTTGAGGTAGAGAGGAGAAATTAGGGTTTAGAGAAAGAAGGAGAAGGGAAAGACCTGGATTAATTCTTTTTGATGCTCCAAGAGGGGTTCCAGGTAAATATATACCCGGAACCAAAGGCCGGCCGCCCCCCATATGGGCTGAACCAATTGGTTCAGCCTCGCCGGTCCAAGATTAGTAACCGGTTCAGCCCCGTTGCTTCCTGTCATCTCCTTAGGTCGTCGAGCATATTTGTGCCCCTTGAACCGTAGTGCGTTCGGGGGCATAACAACGAACATGCCCCCTGGGTGGCCCAGACAAGTTGTCCAGACAAGTTGCCCAAACATCCATATCAAAGTTTATTCACTTAACTTCCCACCTTCTGACGCAGGACAAATCTATAGACGGCGGATGAATGATAACCCTACATACAATGCAAATCTGATGGCGAATTCAAATTAAACAATAAATAATTAAATCACACTTAGATAATTTTAGTAAACACAAAATAATTCTCTAGGGCAAAGCAAGTTTCGGCTGTCCTCCGCGCGGAGGGCCAAAGAGAGTGTGCAACAAATAAATCTTGCAGACCATGAGAATAATCCAAAGCAAAACACTACGAAGCTATAGATTCAATTAAGCACAAGTTAATATCATATAATAATGTTGAAACTAAACGCCCATACAACAAATAAAACTCACAAAGTTGCGAGGCTGCTGTAGGATGAGAGATCCTGCGAGGGGAGACGATGCAGTAGCTGAAATCTGAGTGTTGGTGTCTGGATTTGAGTGGGGGTGACTGGTTTGGAAGCTGAAATCTGGTTTGGAAGGCGGGACTACTTTTTGGGCGGATCTGAGTGGAGGTGGATTTTCTGGAAGGTGCGGGAGTGGTTTTGGGCGGATCTGAGTGAAGGTGGCTGTTTTGGAAGGTGGGGGCTGGTTTAGGTAAATCTGTGTGGATGGACAAATTTTAGATGAGGAGAGGGTATATCTGGAAGAGAGGTTATTGGAGGCTTGAAGGAGGGGCAGTTGATGGTTGAGGTGGCTGAAAAGGGGGGGGGGGGTGGCTGAAAAGGGGGGCGACAAAGGGGTTGGAATGGGCAACAAACAACAGAGAGGTGTCAGAAGGGGGCGGCGATAACAAGGTAGTGGCTGGAAGTGGCAGATGTTGTTGGACAACAGCTTGGATGGGTGGTGGCTAGGGTTTGGAGGGCTGTGAAGGTGGCAGTGGAGGTTTTAGATAATGGATGAAGGGGGCTAGGGATAGGGGTTACCTTTGGGAAGCGGGAGAAGGCCTAGAAGTTGCCACCTAGGGTTCCACTGAGTCGGCACCGTGGAGGGATCGCTGGAATCCGAGATTCACAATCTCCAAATTCTGCAATAGATATAACAACCCCCTTACACTCATATTTATAATCAAGATATATTAGGGCATCCCACTATCGTCGATTATGATTGACCGGAGATGAGGTTGCCTGATTACATCAAAAAAAAAGCCAAAATGACAATTTAATTTATGAAATCGTGTCGGAACGACGGGACGGACACATCCGTGGATGCAAATCATCGATCTGGGTACGCCATATATGGTATGTAGCCAATCGGCCCCGAATGGGTTCAAAACTCATCCTTTGCTGTGGGTTTGCTTCTCTATTTCGCATCATTCTCCCCGGCTTGAAAGAATTCATCTCCTGATGAATAGAGATCAGAATTCTTTCGGTGTATGATAGGTAATACCCAATGAGGTCCACCAAAAGTTTCCCAAGTATCGTCAATGGTAAAGTATCCTCGCCAATGGTACTCTGTTTGATTGACTGACACGACTATGCATACATAATCCACGATATATATAATGCTCTCAATAATCCACTGCTGTGCTGGAAGTCTCGGTGCGATCACTGGTGCAGACTGTAAAGCCATATGTGACTGACCCAGAGGCAGGTGAGACTCAAAAGTAGACTGGGTGCAGGACTGAGGATTTGGAGGTGTAGGCTCCAAAGGATGTCTGGGTGTAGGCTCAAGAGGATCTCCATGAAATGAGTCCATATGCTCGCGAGGCTTGTACTACGACGTTAAGTCATCAATATTAGATTTGGAACAAATACTCATACTTGTCTGGATATCAAGATCATAGATATTTTTTCCGATCCGTCTCATAATTGTGTAGGGATCCATTCGCTGAAAGACTCTTATCTAGGAGGTCAGGTGTTCGATCCCGGGCCTCAACAACCTGCCGTATGGTGCTGACTCCATGACGGAGAGCTTGTTGGGTGTACGGTCCGCGGAACTGATGAAAGCCGCCTTGGTGCGACGCCAAGGTGGGCCCCTTGGTGCTGATGCCAGGGTGGAAAGTCAGGTGCCGATGTCTACGCCTGCATCATATGATCAAGACATGCATCATCACCTGCCTGCCACCCTGGCGGCAGGAGTCAACTCCTGCCCAGGGGTCCCACCAGGAGTCCACCTGATAAGCTTTATCAGGTCCGTAGACTGTACACCCCAATCCATCTCCGACCTTACCACAGGGCGCGAAAGGTTGTTGAGGCTGGGGATCGATCCCCCGACCTCCTTGATAAAGAGTCCTCATGCGACCTCTCATCACCAACTGATTTGCGGATCAGTTGGTGATGAGAGCTCTGCTAAAAGACACTTATCTAGGAGGTTGAGTGTTCGATCATGAGCCTCAACAACCTGCCGCGTGGTGATGACTCCATGACAGAGTGCTGGTTGGGGTGTACGGTCCACAAACTTGATGAAAGCCACCTTGGTGGACTCCAAGTTGGGGCCCCAAGTGTTGATGCCAGGGTGGCAGGTCAGGTGCTGATGCATGCACCTGCATCATAAAAGTGCATTTTTATGATGCAGGCGCAACCGCGCAGACCTCAACACCTGCCTGTCACCCTGACACCAGGAGTCAGCACCTGCCCAGGGGGCCCACATGGAGTCCACCCGATAGGCTTTCTCAGGTCTGCAGACCGTACACTCCAACCCATCTCCAGACCCACCACCGGACGCGAAAGGTTGTTGAGGCCGGGACTCGTTTCCCCAACCTCCTTGATAAAGAGTCCTCAGGCGAACTCTCATTACCAACTGATCCATTAAGGCAGACTCTCATCCTCCAATGGATTAGTTGGTGACGAGAGTATGCGGGCATGAAAAAGCCTATCGTGTGAACTCCCGATGAGACCTCTGGGCAGGTGCTGACTTCTGGTGCTAGGGTGGCAGGCAGGTTCTGACGCCTATCCTGGATTAGCTGACCCCATCAATTCTCACCACCCACTACTAACACCCAATCCCACCCTCCCTGCCATTCTAAACAGTATGTTAGCATGCTTTCTAGTGCCCCTTTCCATGACTCTGCACCCTACCTGAATAGTGCTCCTCTTTTCCCTTACCGCCAATCGCCCCTCTCCTGCACTAGCTGCCAAAATCCACCTTCCTTCCTTCTCTTGTCACATTAACATTTTCCTGCTCTTTATTTGTATTTTTCCCAAACCGAGCACTTTTTTTCCTTTTCCCTATCTTTCACTCCCCATCTCTCCTTTATTTCCCTTTAGCATCACCGGCCTTCACCCACTGTAGCCTACCCGTCAATTCTCACCACCCACTACTAACACCCAAACTCTCCCTATTTCCCCGCTTTTCACCTCCTCTTCCTTAGTTCCCCTATTCGCCCGTGCACTCGCTACCTCTCCTCCAAAATCCCGTCATATTATTAACACTCGATCTTGAGGGCAAGTTCGATTTTCAAAGATGGTATAATGTTACCTTTACGCATGACCAGACACCCCTCGTTGAAACCATTGGTGCGTGCAAATGGAAGCCGCCTTGAATGCTCATATGCAAGGATACAATTTTGTAATTAATTAGTATTAATTAATTTGTTAATATTAATTTGGTTAATTGTAATAATTAAATATTTTGTAATTTCTTCTTAGTCATGTCTTCCTCAGCTATGTAAGGGAGATGGATATGGTATGAGAGATATCTATTTATGTTTAGTGTTTTGGGATCTCTATTTGTGAGAGGGACTTCAAGGAGGAACCAACCTCATGAGATTAGACACGAGTATTCCTCATAATTGTATCCAAAGTTTCAAGTTCTTGTGCTATCCATTTTTTGTATTGGTAACATATCATGCGAAATTGTAGTCGATTTCTATGCATTTAATTTGGGATTCTGGGAAGCATTGATGCAATCTTGAGAGTTGCACGACTACAAAAGCCGGGGAAGCCAACATTAATTGGGCACCATGACTGTTGAAACAAAAAATTCGGTCTCTTGTGGAGTTCACCCTTGGGGAAGGGGTGATCGCGCAGCTACTTCTCTTCTGCAAGCAAAACAACAAAGGAAGCAAAAAAGAATTGACACAAGGGCTCGGCGGGAGGACCCACCACACACCCGGAAGATCTTAGAGCGCTTCCCCTCCTTAGCCAAAGGCCGAGCTAAGGTATCCTCAAAAAGCGCTTGAAAGATGGAGCAAGGGGGCACAAGAAGCATTCTTTCTGAGGTACCCATTGAATCCTATTTATAGATTTTTGAAAACGGCCTGCAAATAGCCAATTCCCGCTGTTCTGAACGGCTATGTGCAGTCCAGGTTGGCCTGCCAACAGCGTAACTCCGTTGTTCTGAAAGGCTATGGGCAGGCCAGTGGGGGCAAAATAGTAAAAAATACCTCATAGACCTGAGCGAGCTGAGGAGCTCGGCCACCCCTGAAGATCCTGCTCGCCTGCTGTCTGCCGAGCTCCTTAGGGCGATTGCGAGCTGGGCCACTATGCTCGCCCTTCGATCGGCCTCCATTAGTTGAGCTCAGCTCGACGAAACCCGGGCTTAGTTTGCCGAGTGCCGAGCTCGGGGTCGACGAATGCCGAACTCGGGCTTCAGATTTCCCTGCCGAGCTCGCCTGGGGCCTGGGTGATCTGAACCGGCCGGTCTGGTTCCTGGCGACCCCACTCGCCGGATACGGGGTTGTACACAATCCCCGCATTTTTGAGCTTGGCAAAGCTCGGAAAGAAACATCCAACCCCAAGTGTTCGGCGAGTGCGGGGTGAACCAGAAAGAATCTTCGGGTGGGGTCCACCTGTGGCTATATATATACACCTGCATAACTGCCTGACTCTTGCCATTCCATTTGCTCTAGCCTTGCCGAGATGTCGATCCCAAAGGAGATCCAAGAGCGGCTCGCCCGGGTTCGCGAGACCTCGACTGCTCGCGTAGCTGCCCTGACTGCGGTTCCGCTTGTTGTCCCGCAGGGTGGCTCAGCCGAGCCCAACTCCGCCAAGAGGGCGAAGCCATTTCCTCAAGCGGCCGAGCCCATTTACGATGACCTGAAAATCACCTTGGAGCATGGGACCGGCTCCTCCACTCTACCTGCCCTTGAAAAGGGCAAAAATATTGTTGACCTCTGCGACGGCCCGGACAGCCAGCTGGATGGCATGGAGGGCACCACGCCGCGAGACTCCACCCCGCGAGCCAAGACCGTACTTGGCGACTCGCGATTCAGAACTCCGGAGAATCGTTCTCGGGACCCGTCCCCCCCCCCCCCCCCCTTTGGGACCTTGGGGGTGGACTCGCAGAAGCCGAACTCGCCAGTTCGCCCCCTTCTCCTCGGCGACCTGCCTTGACTGTGGGGGCGGGTGTCGCAGCCATCCCTATTCCGGGATTCGACCTCCTCTCGCCGGGGACGCGCCGCCCAGGCCGCGGGAAGGACCTGAGATTTGTCTCTCCCCGCACCTTCTTGGAGATGCCGAGCTCGTCAGGTAAACTTGGCCTTGGATTCTTGTCATGTGGTTTTCCGGGACACCTTCTCTTGTTGATGTTTCTGCCTTCACAGCTCCTCCCAGCCAATCCGCGGTCGAGGAGTCTTCGCGGACAACCCACTATTCTCCCCTCCCTTCCCCGAGCTCGCTGGACTCTTATCTGGGCGCTGAGGTGGAGAACGACGAGCTGACGAGGAGGGGGATCAAGCTCTTCAAGAAGCTCGTGCGCGGCCTGCGCGAGGTGCAGGAGGTCAACGAGGCGCTGCAGCGCGACTACGTGCGGCTTGCTGACGAGGTGAGGGGCAACCCGACTGGTGAGATGACGTCTCCTTCCCGGCTTCTGGACGAGATCGACGACGGCCTTTCGGTGGCGCAGAGGAATTCGGGGCGGATCCGCGAGCTTCTCCGCTCGCGACAGTCTGGGGACGGGGGATGCGAGGCCGGGGTAGATAAAAGGCGGCTCCACTGCCGAGCCGATCGGCACTTGCCTCCTGGTCCCCCTCTGCTCGCGCGCCTCGTTTTTTATTTCTCTGATTTCTGTAATAACTTCAAACATTTTTAGACTAATGTCTGGTATTCGAATAATAATAGTAAATATATTGCTTCGTATTTAACTCGGCCTGGGATGAGACGCGTCAGAAGTTGGCGAGCTGGGGTTGGCGAGCTGGGATGACGAGCTGGGCCGATTGGACAGCCTGACCCCAAATTTCTTTTTCTCTAAATTGCCCCCCCCCCCACCAACCCCGTACCGTCGCCTTAACTGCTTGCTTTTTCTCTCTCTTTCCACGCCCCTCCTTCGTACTCGCGCTTCACCCCCCCTTTTTGCGAGCATGAGCAAGACCAACCCCGACGCCGACGGTCGCTCCAAGTGCGCCCAGCACTTCCGGGACTACTGCTTCTTTGAGCGAAATACCAGCGAGGCCGAGCTCGCCGAATTCGTCGGCGGCCATGTTCCGCCTGGCTTCGAGGCGCGCCGGTCGAGGGAGGGGGAGGCCATCAACTCCTTTTACGACGACGAACTCGCCTTCCCCATCTTGCATTTTGAGGTTGGGTTGCGACTCCCCCTCTGGCCGGAAATCCGCCAGATCTTGAAGTACTACGGCGCGGTGCCCGCGCAGCTGAACTCGAACGCCATCACCATGATGGTGGCGTTCGCGAGCTTCCTCCGCCGGGAGCGGATAGAGTTCAACCTGACCGTCTTCAGGAAACTCTTTTCTTACAAGGCGACGCCGGATGGCGTCGCCTACTTCGGGGGCTCGCTGATCAAGGTTCGCGAGATCGCAAACAAGCATCACAACTGAATGACCAAGATCGCCTTCATCAAGGGCGATCTCGGCAACATCCCTTACTCCCCCCAGCAGAAGAGCGAGGAAATCTACCGCCCCCTACCGTGTCCGGCAACGATGCCGACCTCCACAAGTTCGTCCTCCACAAAGACTTCGAGGTCGTCTTCCTGCGAAGGGGCCTCGACTCGCTCCGCCCCGTCCTGCCCGGCGAAGGTATTGTCCTCTTCCCTGTTGCTCAGCTCGCCATAACTTCATGAAAATTTTCTAAGTTATTTCATGCAGGAGAGCGACTAATCCCTGTGAACCCGCCGTTCGCGGACTCGGGGTTATACGCGGACCCCCTGGCTTGCGAGAAGGCGGCGGCGGCAGCCTGCCGAGACGAGGCGGCTTCCTCTAAGCCCTCATCCGGCAAAAAGCGAGTTGATCCTGCAGGTTCGAGCCCGCCCCATCACCAACAACTGCCGAAAAAGATGAGGAGAGCCATGATGGCTCCTCGGGCGAAACAACATCAACAACATCAACAGCCCAAGTACATGAGCTCGCCCGAGACCATCCCAGATGGGTCACCGGAGAGCCCGCTCAAGGAGATCACAGGCAAGGGGCCGGGGGATGACGAGACCTCTGCTCCTCCCGCGGTGAAGAAGGCGGCCCGCGAGCCCGCCACGCCGAAGGAACTGAAATGCAACTTGGTACCCAACAACTGATGAATGAGCCTCCAGTCATTAGAAGTGAACCGACCATCTCGGTCACTTACTATGCTTCGGGGCACGCCGTGCAATCGGACTATGCTGTCCACATAAAGCTTCACCAACTTCTCCACTGAATCATCCTTCCTATTGGGTATAAAATGTGACACCTTCGTTAAACGATCAATGACCACCAAAATGACGTCGTTCCCCTTGTGCGATCTCGGCAAACCATGCACGAAATCCATGAAGATGTCATCAAATTTCCACTCCGGTATAGGCAAAGACTTCAGGAATCTGCCAGGTTTCTGGCATTCAGGGTTCACCAAGGCACAAGTTTGACATTTCGTCACATACAACGCTATGTCTTTCTTCAGACCCAGCCACCAAAACGATTTCTTCATGTCCTTGAATATCTTGGTGCTCCCGGGGTGAATCGAGTACTTTGTAAAGTGCGCTTCGTACATCAATTCCTTCCGTAACTTCCCCACATTGGAAACACACAATCGACTACCTTTCCACAAAAGGCCATCATCAAAAGAGAACTGGTCGTTAGACCCATCAATGGCTTCCTCCCAGTGACGTTTCAAGCTCACATCCAACTCCAAAGCCTGCTGAATCCTGTCCGTGAGGTCGTATTGAACCTCTATCCAACTCAAACATGCGTTTGTACTGGATCCCTTGTCAACACAAGCCATCTCCAAGGCCTCCAAGTCCTGAATAAGCCGCTCGTCGTGCATCTGCAACCAGTTGGCCCGTGCAGGAGTCCTACGACTCAGAGCATCTGACACGACGTTTCCCTTCCCAGGAATATAATTAATCTTATAGGTGTAGTCCCCAAGGAACTCCAACCACCTACGTTGACGCATATTCAGATCCTTCTGATCTAACATATACTTCAGGCTCTTGTGATCTGAATATATATCGGTCTTTACCCCGTACAGATAATTCCTCCAAAGCTTGAGAGCGAATACCACGACCGCCAACTCCAAATCATGGATCAGGTAGTTCCTCTCATGCACCTTTAACTGACGTGATCCATAGGCTATCACCGACCCATGCTGAAGCAGGACACAACCTAATCCACTCCCAGAGGCGTCAATATAAACCTCAAAGCCTTCAGAACCACAAGGCGAACGTAAGACAGGTGCAGTGGTCAAACAACACTTTAGTTCTTCAAAAGCTTGTGCGCACTATGACGACCAAACAAACTTCTGATCCTTCCTTATCAGAGTAGTGAGGGGCAATGCTATCTGCGAGAAGTTCTCCACGAAGCGCCTGTAATGCCCGGCAAGGCACAGAAAACTCCGAACTTCCGCCATCGTAGACAACAGTCACAACACAGATCACTCCCGTATAACAACTATCTTTGTCGGATCTACCGCAATACCCTCTCCACTAACTATATGTCCAAGGAATACTACCGAGTACAACCAAAATTCGCATTTGGAGAACTTGACATACAGTTGGTTCCTCCTCAATGTCTCCAACACCATATTCAGATGCTTGAAATGATCATCCTCGCATTTTGAGTACACCAGTATATCGTCGATAAAGACTATCACGAACTGGTCCAAGTATTCTCTGAACGTTCTGTTCATCAAATCCATAAACACGGATGACACATTCGTCAGCCCAAACGACATGACGGTGAACTCATAATGCCCATAATAAGGGCCCATCCGAGGCCAACACTCTCTTCGCCTCCACCTTCATCGCGTCGAACGCCTTCTTAAATATGACGTTGACAGAACTTCCGTTGTCGACGAGGATTCGGGAGACGGTGAAATTTTCGATGGCCGTCTGGATGACCAGCACATCGCAAAAGGGATCCTCATGATCCGGCATATCGCTCCTCGAGAAGTTAATCCTCTCTTCTGGGGGTGGGGTCTAGGATGTGGAGCCAACGCTCCGGCGATACATGGTGTGGAGGCTCGCCCTCCGAGAGGCCTCAACCCCCCCCCCCCCCCCCCCTGGATCACTCCGATCCCTCCCCGGGTCCCGACGTCCACCCGGTCCTCACATCGATCCTCCTCCACCCGAGGTAGGACCTCCTCGATCCTCACTTCCTGTCGCCCCTGCTGCTGCTGCTACTCCCTGTTTCCCCTCATCTCGAGGAACTCCGGGCACGTGGCTGTGGCGTGCCCTTCCTCTTGATGGAAGTCGCAGTAGGGCAACTCCACCCTTACTTCTCTCCTTCTCCTCCGCGCTGCTCTCCTCCTCTCCCCCATGGCTATGGTCATAGCCTGATCCTGATTGGGGAGGGGAGGTCTTTGCGCTTGCCTCCAACCCGGGGGGTGGAATTGATCTTGGCCCCCCTGATGGTGATCCCTTCCCTGATATCCCCTTCGTGGCCCTTGGTCTTGCCACTCGGGCCTCCAGCCCAACCGACGGTCCGGCTCCTGTCGCCCCCACCTGGGCTGCTGCTGCCCCTGGAGCTGCCTCTGCTCCCTCTGCCAGGGCTCGGCTCTCCTCTCCTCCTGCCCCCTTCCGCCTCTCGGCTCCTTCTCTTCCTCCGTGGCCCACCTGGTCAGCTTCCGGGCAAATTCCGGATTTGACGACTCCCCGTCAACTTCTCTCGCCGTTCTCTCCATCAGCTCTTCGTAGGAGGGGGGGGGGGCTCTCTCTTCAACTCCATCCCGAAGAAACCCTGCTGCAGCCCTAGGGTGAAAGCCATCATCAGACTATGACCCAGCATCTCCTGGACCTGGGTGACCTCCTCCTGGAACCAGTCGACGTAGCTCCCCAACGTCTCATTCACTCCCTGCTTGATGTGGAACAGGGACTTCGACTCCTTCCTCCTCTTCGAGGTAGTGAACCTCAACATTAACCCCCGACGCAGGTCCTCGAAGCAGTAGATGGAGCTAGCCGGCAACTGGTGAAACCACTCCCTCGCCTTCTCCTTGAGGGTGATGGTGAAGAGTCGGCACTTGAACCCATCCGACATTTGCCGGATCGAGACCACGTCCTCAAACCACTGGACGTGTTGCACCGGGTCTCCCTTCCCGGTGTAGTAGGACATCTCGGGTTCCCTGAACCCCTCTGGAACTGGGGCTGAAGAGACCAACTTGCTAAAGGGGCTGCCTCCCCCTACTGGGCGAGCTGGCGCATCTCGCGGGCCCAGCTCGCCGATCCGGCCTCCGCCTGCCTAGCCGGGGAAGAGCACGCGCCCGGGGAGCTCGCACCCCCGGCCCTCCTCGACCACCTCCTTCCCAGCTCGCCTGCCGGGGGCGTCCTCGCCAAGAGATGGGGCGGCCGCGATCTGGGCAGCTGGGGTCGAGCACCCGGCCCGCGCGCTGAGTGTAAACCTTACGAGGCCGAGCACCTCGTTCCTGAAGTCCTCGAACATCCCCACCGTGGCCAGAGGTGGGGGCGGGGGGTGGCGAGTCCGACCTGTCAGATCCTTGTCCTTCTGTCATCGAGCTCGCTGAAGATTTTCTGTACTGACCACACTCCACGCTCACCGCACCAAAATGTTGAAACCGAAAATTCGGTCTCTTGTGGAGTTCACACTTGGGGAAGGGGTGATCGCGCACCTACTTCTCTCATGCAAGCAAAACAACAAAGGAAGCAAATAAGAACTGACCCAAGGGCTTGACGGGAGGACCCACCACACACCCGGAAGATCTTAGAGCGCTTCCCCTCCTTAGCCAAAGACCGAGCTAAGGTATCCTCAGAAAGCGCTTGAAAAATGGAGCAAGGGGGCACAAGAAGCATGCTTTTTGAGGTACCCATTTGGTCCTATTTATAGATTTCTGAAAACGGCCTGCAAATAGCCAACTCCCGCAGTTCTGAACGGCTATGTGCAGTCCAGGTTGGCCTGCCAACAGCGTAACTCCGCTGTTCTGAAAGGCTATGGGCAGGCCAGCGGAGGCAAAATAGTAAAAAATACCTCATAGACCTGGGCGAGCTGAGGAGCTCGGCCACCCCTGAAGATCCTGCTCGCCTGCTGTCTGCCGAGCTCCTTAGGGCGATTGCGAGCTGGGCCACTATGCTCTCCCTTCGATCGGCCTCCATTAGTCGAGCTCAGCTCGACGAAACCCGAGCTTAGCTCGGCGAGTGCCGAGCTCGGGGTCGACGAATGCCAAGCTCGAGCTTCAGATTTCCCTGCCGAGCTCGCCTGGGACCTGGGTGATCTGAACCGGCCGGTCTGGTTCCGGGCGACCCCACTCGCCGGATACGGGGTTGTACAATGACCATGTCTTCTTAGCTCAAGGCCAGGGTTTGGCTCGGACCAGGCACAAAATTAAGTTTTTCAATTAAGGCATGGGTCTGCACCAAATCAAAATTTTCAATTAAAGCACTATAGTCTGGCCTTGGCCTCAACCAGTCCTTATGATGCCTAGGCCCACCTATATTTTTTATTGTGTTGAGGGTTTCCTGGCCCGAGCTTTGTTACACACGGAGTCTTGAAATTTTCAAGCAACTCTCCCAACAAGAGCACATTTGTTGATATTAAGCATCAGACTGGAGATGATAATAATCTGCTGCATTGTTTTTTTTTAAATTAAGTGCACTTGGTTTTGGGAAGCTTTTACCTGCTTTTGTATTAGAATGATAATTTCATGTAGTTATTACACTTTTAGCTTCTATCATTGTTTATCTTAATTTGCAGTCTGATACCGTCAGCTATTTGGATTATGTGAAATTATTAAGGATCCAAGTCAAGGTAGATAAGATAACTTCATCATCATTACTACCTAACTATTTGTGACAAGCTTTCATTATAGTAAAAAACAAAGTTTGCTGTTAAATAATTAGTAGGTTCGCCCACTTATTAGCAGTTTTCAAAATATATTGTTTTTCTTTGAGGCATGATATAATTCAAGTGGGGAAGCTTATTTTAAACCTCCTAACTCCTAAGCTATGAAGATTCATATGATATTTCCTGAGCGACCTAGGACAACCATTATGAACGGTTCAGACCGCCCTGTCATGATAGTTGCAAAATCCTATGATTTTTTTTAAATTACATAAAAATATGCAGTCGTTGATATCCCCGTAACTCTAAGCTATGAAAATTCATGTGATAGAAGATGCATTCAACTTAAAAAAATTGGCGGCTTACTATTCCATTTGCTAATTGTTTGGGGTTGTTAATGACACTGATGATTATTACGAAGGGTTGATGCAAAATTTATCGTCTAATTTGTTGATGGAGTTCTCTTTTGAGCTGTTCAAAGAGATTTACATGAATTATTACTTCGGTTCTAGGCAAATATAAACTGAGATCAATGGGAGCGAAAAGTCTCGCAAAACCTACCAAAGATACTGGCTATTATTTTTTGTAGTTGTTGCTCTCCACTTATGATCTCATCTGACAATTCTTTCAAGTTTTCAGTAACATAGTGGGAATGAACCACTGATTTTATCAGTGGTGTAATCTGAGGTTGATAGATCCTCGTGCCTATTCTTCAAGTTTAAGCTCCAGTAAACAAAGTCAAAGGGTGTTATAATTTTAGATATCTAAGTGGCCAAGAG
Source organism: Platanthera guangdongensis (assembly GCA_039583875.1). Lineage (NCBI taxonomy): Eukaryota > Viridiplantae > Streptophyta > Magnoliopsida > Asparagales > Orchidaceae > Platanthera > Platanthera guangdongensis. Next base: position 11,324,249 of record CM077164.1, read on the forward strand.
GAAAGTTTTTTGTTTGTACCAAACCTACACCAATCCAACAACTGCTTTCAGAGAAATTATTCATTATGAATCTTTCTAGCACGTTACTCTTGACTTTATCAATTTTAAATATGTTCTAACCTATATTATAGACTTTACACTCTCTGTATAGCTTTTAAAATGATTTTTAGTATTCTACCTATATCTTATCAATGTTTATCCATTATTTCTTTTTCAGAAACTGTTTCTAAGCTATTAGCTCTTCATGTTTATGCTCCAGCTGTGATTTCACCTAGGTCTTTTGTTTCTCTTTTTTGATCAACAACTAATGTCCTGTCATTGCTACTGTACTTGACATAAAATTTAATCTTTCGCCCAATAAATAGTGATAGCACATTTTATGCGAGTTTTATTTTAATGTTGGAAGCTTTGAGACGCAATCTATGATAATTTCAAAGCTACAGGCTGGAGTGGTGATATGAGATTCCCCAAGTTGCTACAAAATAGTAAACTAGTTTATATATCTTATGATTCTGCTATTAGTTTCTAAAAGTTGACAACTGTATTCAGTTGGCTGGCTGAGTCGATTCGTTTTAATAATAAGAAATATTGTTGCTTTGGCTATAGTTTTGTTGACTCCATTTACTCGACGACAGGTCCTGAGCATGAGCAAGCTTGGTGGTGTTAGTTCTATGGCACAGTTTGTTGTCGACATCCCTCTTCGATTGATTGAGGTATTATCAGAATATTGGTATTAACAGAATATTGTTTTACATACCTCCTGTTCATATACATCATAGTTATCTTGATTTTTTTAATGAAATTTATAATGTCTTGCAACTGATAAGAGAGATCTCTGTCGGTGTTTGCCGAGTTCATTTTTTTCTCCAAGCTTTGCTATCATTCGCTTGCAGCCCTTTATGTTTTCTTCTTTTGGTTTCTTAGTTTTTGGGCTGATTGATTGCCAAGCTCTAGCATATTGCACATCTCATTTACCTATTATTTATGTCAAAACAAACTTTATTTTGTTTAATGTTTATTTGGTAGGTAGAACACGTACAAGTTCAGCAGATGATTTTTTAATCACCGAGTATTTAGTTACTTTTTTCTAGTAGAATCAACGATGGGTAATAGCATGAGATATTGTTTTTTATTTGTAATATACAGACATTCCCCAAATCTGTATTTTCATCATAACAATACAGCTTTGAAGCTAAAAAGATGGACCTGCCTGATTCAGTAATCTGGCGGACAACTGGACATGCTGAATGTAGCTCACGGTTGTAAATGACAGATTCAAGCCCTTCATTTTACTATTTCTTAAAAGGAAGTTATAAAGGATATAAATCGTGAGTTTGAAATTAAACCACAATTAGGATTATCCGCGAAAAAACTTCAAAAGAGCTGTTTATGAATGCCTAGATTTGGACTTGATTCTACTAAGGAAGATGGAAATGTGAATTCAACCAGTTCTGCCTTGGAAAGTTCATTTCTTATTTAGCACCGGATCAATATAGAAAGCCCAAGACCAAACAGGCAATATTAAAGGGCATTGCTTGAATATGACTGCCGGTACATGTGATAGAACGATCAAAAGTGTGGTATTTGCGAGAGACTTGGGAGTTCCTATCGTAATGCATGACTGCTCAGCCAAATGATTCTTCTCAAACACACCATCCACTCTCATTATTGTTGTGACAACTGCCCACTTATTCAATGATATGTGCTTATTTTGGGGGCTTTGTCAGAGGTGGTGGTGGAGATTCTAGTGGGAACCGAGCTCAACACGAAGAGAATGCGAGGGGGAGGAAAAAGGAGAGCCATGCTCACCTTGAAGCTAAAACGATGGACCAGCCTGATTCAGTAATCTAGTGGACAACTGGACATGCTGAATGTAGCTCACGGTTGTAAAGACAGATTCGAGCCGAGCTGAGACAAAGACCAATGACGAACAAGTGCAACTGCAATAAGAGTCTGAATCGTAGTCATATGCGCGACTGGAGCAAAGGTCTCGTCATAATCTCTCCCCTGCTCCTGCTGAAAACCACGAGCAACTAGCCGAGCCTTGTACCTCTTGATGTAGGGGTAGGGTAGTGGTGCACAAAACCTACAACGCTAGGTGATCGTGCCAGGGTGACACGCTAATCCCACTCTACATGTAATGCAATGACCGCTATTTGACAAATAATTTAAGCAATGTAAGTTTTAACACCACACAAAAATTTGAATAGAAAAACAATTATTTGTTTAGGCAATTGGAATGACTTTCCTCCGCTCTGAGGGTCAAAGCAAAGCGCGCGGCGAATGCCCTTCCTGCAAGTTATTAGTGCAAAAAAATAAATTTCCACGAACAGAAATCGCAGCAAGATATGATAAATTACCAAATGCAAATGTGAATCAAATAGTACAATAATACAAACGCTCACACAGTAGAGGCTGAACCGAGGCACTGAAGATTTGGGAGGCCGGATGTGTAGATCGACGATCAGAGATAGAACCGGTGGCGAGGTGACGGTGACTGACCTCAGTGGAGAACGGTGCGAACAGACAATAAAATGGTGGATGCGGCCATGAATAAGTAGATCCGGGCCGGGGGGGGTGTGTAGATCCGCTATTTAAGGTCGGATCCGGGCAAAAATGGAAAGTTTGTGCGGTGAAAATAACGAATCGGGTGGCTATAATGCTAGATCTGGACTGATCTAGAATTTTTGGGCTATTAGGATGGTGGATCCACGGAGGGGAGATCTGGGGGTAGTCGGTTAGGGCAAAAAGGCCTTTGGGGTGGCCAGATTTGGTAAGAGATGAGGGCTGGTCAACCAGCAGTGGTGAGGGGACAGGAGGTGGAGGAGGTCCTGTAGCGGCGGTGGAGAGACGACGGGTTTGAGGGGAGGAGGCGGGTTGGGCGGCGAAAAGGGGGCAGCAGGCTGGCTGTTTTCCGGGGGCTGGAATGATGTGCTGCAGCTGGTGAAACGAAGGTTTGAAGCGTGAAAAATGAAGGTGGGGGTAGGGATTACCTTGGGGAGGAGTTTGGAGGCTTAGGAGTCGTTACCTAGGGTTTCACAGCGTCGGCACCAGGGAGGGATCGCGGGATTTCGGGATTCAATGTCTCCAAAATCTGCAATGCCTTGGTTCAACCACTTAGACCAATATTTATAAGAAGAGAACAAATTAGGGCTTCACCATCAACGACTATGATTGGCCGGTGGGATCGACCACTAAGTACATGAAAATAAACTCAAAAAAAATATAAACTAATATATGTTTTTGACTCGCGGCGACGTGCCAGACGCAACCGCGGAGTCCGATCGTCGATCCGGGCCCGCCTTATATGGTAAGTCGCCAAATCAGTCCCGAACGGGCACAAAGCTCGTGCTTGTCTCTGCTCCGCATCAATCTCACAGGCTTGAAAGGATTCATCTCCCGATGAATTGAGATCAAAATTCTCTCGATTAATGCCAGGTACAACTCGAAGAGTTCCGCCGGGAGTCGTCCAAGTGTCGTCGACGGAAGAGTGTCCTCGCTCATCAACTCCCACTGACTGAAAAGCTGTCATCTCCGGTGAATGGAGGCGGTCGTGCTGAAGTCGAAGTTCAGGGGCGAATCGATCAAGCTCTGCTGCAAGTATCCTAGCGTCAACTGCGTCGGGGCGGCCCCGCCAATGTACCAAGTAGCGACAACGCGACCCATCTGAAGTAGAAACAAGCTGGTGGAATTTGAACTCTGTGATGCTCTCATTTCTCATCTCTCGAACGGTGGGTCCCGGTGCGATCGGTGGTGCCGGTGGTGAAACCAGAGAAGACGAGTCCCCATATGGGTGGATGTCAACAGTGGGTGGGTTGGGGTGTCCATCAGACGGTGATGACATATGAGGGTGGTAAGGTAACGACAGTGGGGATGGGGGTGGCTGGGTATCTCCACTGCTCGGGTCCACATACTCGTGAGGTTCGTAGTATGGAGTCAGATCCTCAACATTAAACACTGGGTGAATGTCCATACTAGCTGGGATATCGAGCCGGTAGGCATTTGTCTCAATGCGACTAATAACAGAGTACAAACCCATTTGCCTAGCGCTTAACTTCTTGGCAGGCCCCGAAGGGAGCCTCTCAGGGCGGATTCGTACCATTACCTTTTCGCCTTCATTAAATATTCGTTCTCGTCTTCCCTTATCTGTACGGGCTTTATAATTTTCATTACTTATTATTATTCGTCGGCGTACCGATTCATGCAACTCATGCAAATGTCGTGTAAAAGACTCAGCAGACTCATGCAGGTAATGCAAATGATGCAAAGACAACACGACAGACATGATATACTTCTTATAAGAAAATCTAATAATGTCTGAGATGTCTCTAAAATGTGGTGGCCTATCAGGAGGTTCTTTCGGTGGAGTGGAGACAAACTCATCCCGTGTGTGACGAGTGCTCAGATGACCGTGGTCCGTGAGAGACAACTATACTCAAATACGGCTCGTAAAGAGCCAAATGTCTCTCGGGAAACGTAGCGCATCAGGGGGGTCCCCAGGAGGTGTGTAAGAAAAGTCATCACGAAGGAGACGACCACCTGAGTGAAAATCGTGTGCACCGACTAGAAGTCGTGACTCTAAAATATGGTGAGCGTCCCAGATAAGAAAGAACTCATCAGGTGGCTCAACGGGTGGCGTATCCCAAAACTCATCCAGAGTGTGAGGCATCATAAGGTAGGTCCTCCCAATATGAGTATGCTCAAGTGGACTCAAGGTAGACCCTACATATGTCATGCTCTACTCAAGGTCCCTTTTTTGGGGCAAGGTCAGAAATGATAATGAAAGAGACGTCATACCTGAGTGGCTCACCCGAGTCTCAACCTCACCAAGATGTGGCGGATCATCAGGAGGCTCAACAGGGGGCTCGTCACTAAGGTCAAGGTCCTCCATGTGAGTATCATCGTAAGGGGCCGTATTCCCTTGAATGGGTTGCATAGTCACTGCGAGATCAACATCAAGCTCTGGGCTCTCGGTCGTGATGTGACTCAGGGCAATGACAACGGGAGAGCAACATAGACCTACACTCAAGAATGAGTCTGTGGGTGTAGTGTCAAGAATTGAGTCTACGGTGAGGGTGTTAACTAACCCGATGCATGACAGAAGAAGAGATGTGGGTGAGGGACACAAGTCACACAATACTGCAGACTCAATAGGTCGCTCAGGCTCACTCTTAATCGGGGTCGCAGGAGACGGGTCAGAGACAAGAGATAAGTCACTCATTGGGATAAACATCTCGCTTGGGTGAGAGCAATCCGTATCAGGTATCACTTCTGTCGTGGGTAACAGGACAGTGGTAGGCATCGTAGTGACCTCAGTATGAGAAGGGCTCATACTGCGGAGGTCAAGGTGAGGGTCCAACCGACCAGCTCTGACGGATCTTAAATACTGTTCGTAATGAAGGGCAAGCTGACACGTCTGCTCGAGGGAATTCGAGCTATGATAAAACACCTTAGTACGAATGTCAGATCGAAGCCCAGATCGAAATCTACAAGTGGTCATGGTTGAGTCCTCTCGGATATCACTTCTCACAACTAACTCATCAAAGCAATCCATGTACTCAACGACAAACATTAATCCTTACTGAAGGGAAAATAATTGGTCGAGCAAACGACTCCGATACGATGAAGACAGATACCTCTGACACAATATACGTTTCATGTCCACCCAACTAGTGATGCGACAAAGACGGTCTCGTTTGCGGGTCCTCTCAACGCTAGCCCAATATGCCCTCGCCTGATCTAAAAGTCTAAGTTTTGCAAACTTAACGCGACGCTCGCCGAATAACTCAAAATGATCAAGATAATACTCAATATCCACGAGCCAATAACTGAAAGACTCGAGACTCGATGAGCCATCAAAGGAAGGGGAAACTGTACGAAACTGACTCTCAAGATCTCTCTTAAAGTGACAATCCTCATAATAGTCATACATAAGGTAATCAGGTCGAGTCGAAAGATCAACACGATCCGCTCGCGTGCAAGTATATGAACGATGACAATCAACATACTGATCGTCTCTAGCTTAGTGAGGTTATGTTGGTAGGTCAACACGATCTCGGGAAGTGCTGTGCCACAAACAATAATAATCATCATGATAACGTGAGGATCTCTCTGAAGCCTCTCTATGAGATCGGGTATAGGCGGACTCAGAATCTCCAAAGAGAGGAGAAGGACGACGACGATAATTAATCATGGATGAACCTAAAGACTTTATATGACCCACCACTACAAAGCATGCAAATGACCAAACTTGTCTCTGATACCAAAATGATGTAGGGGTATGCTAGTGGTGCACAAAACCTACAACACTAGTTGATCGTGCCAGGGTGACACGCTAATCCAACTTTACACGTAATGCAATGACCGGTATTTGACAAATAATTTAAGCAGTGTAAGTTTTAACACCACACAGATATTTGAAAAGAAAAAACAATTATTTATTTAGGCAATTGGAATGGCTTTCCTCCGCTCGGAGGGTCAAAGCAAAGCGCGTGGCGAATGCCCCTTCGTGCAAGTTATTGGTGCACAAAAACAAATTTCTACGAACAGAAATCGCAGCAAGATATGATAAATTACCAAATGCAAATGTGAATCAAATAGTACAATAATACAAACGCTCACAAAGTAGAAGGCTGAACCGAGACACTGAAGATTTGGGGGGCCGGATGTGTAGATCGGCGATCGGAGATGGAACCGGTGGCGAGGTGGCGGTGACGGTGGCTGCCCTCAGCGGAGAACGGTGCGAACGGACAATAAAATGGTGGATGCGGCCACGAATAAGTAGATCCGGGCTGGGGGGTGGGTAGATCCGCTATTTAGGGTCCGATCCGGACAAAAATGGAAAGTTTGTGCGGTGAAAATAATGAATCAGGTGGCTATAATGCTAGATCTGGACTGATCTAGAATTTTTGGGCTATTAGGATGGTGGATCCACGAAGGGGATATGTGGCGGTAGTCGGCTAAGGCAAAGAGGCCCTTGGGGTGGTCGGATTTGGTAATAGATGAGGGCTGGTCGGCCAGCAGTGGAGAGGGGACAAGAGGTGGAGGCGGCCCTGTAGCGGCGGTGGAGAGACGACGGGTTTGAGGGGAGGAGGCAGGTTGGGCGACGGAAAAGGGGAAGCAGGCCGGCTGTTTTCCGGGGGCTGGAATGGCGGGTTGCAGCGGGTGAAATAAAGGTTTGAGGCGTGGAAAATGAAGGTGGGGGTAGGGATTACCTTGGGGAGGAGTTTGGAGGCCTAAGAGTCGTCACCTAGGGTTTCACGGCGTCGGCACCGGAGAGGGATCGCGAGATTCCGGGATTCAATGTCTCCAAAATCTGCAATGCCTTGGTTCAGCCACTTAGACCAATATTTATAAAAAGCGAACAAATTAGGGCTTCACCATCAACGACATTGGCCGGTGGGATCGGTCATTAAATACATGAAAATAAACTCAAAAAAATAAACTAATATATGTTTTTGACTCGCGACGACGTGTCGGACGCAACCGCGAAGTCCGATCGTCGATCCGGGCACGCCATATAAGGTAAGTCGCCAAATCAGCCCCGAACGCGCCCAAAGCTCGTGCTCGTCTCTGCTCCGCATCACCTCTTCGCAGAACCATCGAGCGAGTCTTGACCTTGAAAACCCACTCGCAAGTATTAGTAACAACACCATGTAGAAGAGGGACAAGATCCCATGTACGAGTGTGTTGATGCGCCGCCAACTCAGCAAACATAACATCCTGCCACTTGGGTATTTGAATAGCCCACGATAGGAAGTTGGCTCTAGAGTAGTGCAAACAGTAGCAGGAAGGGCAGGTAGATCTAACGTAGTGTAGCAAGGCTAAGGCGGTCGGGAGGACGTCTCTCACGAGGTGGGTTGCGACGCACTGGTGGATCATCCACAGGGCACTCGCTGGAGGAGGCTGGCATTGAGTCTGGGGGCACTGGAGACGGGGGTGCAGGAGGAGGACGACGAGTGTAGTGATATGTAAGGGGAGCGATGAATGCATCAAAGGGATATGTAGTTGGCGAAGGGGATGAGTGAGAAGGTGGAGTAGACTGCGACAATGGAGGGGGAGGTGACAGAGTAGACTGTGGCAAGGGAAGAGAACGTAGACATACCAGAGGGGAGGATACATGAGGCGGGGAGATGGAAAGAGTGAGAAACTGCATGCCAGAGGGAGTAACAGATGAGTGTGAGGTCGAGGGAACAAAGGACACAGAAATGGTGAGACTCATCAAAAGTGACATCACGTGAGATGCGGAGTCGACGTGCAACAGAGTCATAACATCGATAGCCCTTGTGCTCGGTACTGTATTTAAGAAAGTCACAAAGAACAGACTGAACATAGAGCTTGGTACGCTCACGTGGAGGGAGAAGAACATAATACCGACAGCCAAAAACGCGAAGATGAGTGTAACGCGGGGGTCTAGAGTACAGACACTCACCATGACACTGACCCTGAGGGAATGTGGAGGGTTGCATGTTAATGAGATAGACAACGGTGGAGACAACCTCAACCCAAAAATGAGGAGGAACGTGAGAGGAAATAAGAAGGGTGCATGCTGTCTCAATTATGTGGTGATGTTTCCTTTCAGCGGTGCCATTCTGAGCGTGAGCACCGGGACAGGCAAGCTGAGAGAGAGTGTCGTGGGTAGCTAGCAGATCTCGAAAGGCATGAGAGAGGTACTCCCCCTGATTCTGAACGAAAAATACATATGGAAGTAGAGAACTGTGCGCGCACCATAGCAAAAAAAGTAACAAAAGTCTGAAAGAATTCAAAGCGTGAGAATGCATAAAGTACATCCAACTATAACGGGAATAATCATCAACAAAAATAACATAATACCGGGGTTCGCCCTTGGATACAAAAGGTGCGAGACCCCAATACATCAGAGTGAACTAGATCAAAAGGATGCTGAGATCTAGACTTACTAGAAGGATATGAGAGTTGTAGCTGTTTAACAAGCTTACAACACGTGCCCGTGCAAGAGTGGGACCGATCAATAGGAACACAACCAAGGAAGCCGTGACTAATGAGAGTCGAAAGACACGAACCACTAGGATCACCAAGATAATGATACCACTGAGAGAATCCCAACGAAGGAAGACAAAGAGTAGAAGCTGTCGGTGACGAGGTAGTGGATGGAAGATGGAGGCGATCAAGGATGTACACCCCGCTATGACGACGACCAACTCCAAGCAGTGCCCCAGACAGACGATTCTGCACACGACATGTAAACTCATCAAATGTAACAAGACAACCGTGGAATGCGAGATGACTAGCGGATATGAGGTTCATGGATGACTTGGGTATGTATGCAACATCAAGAACATGAAAATGGCTCGTATGACGGAGGCCACGACTAGTGATGAGGTGAATGGTGCCATCTGCTAACATGATACTAAGGGCATAGGAGACAGACTGACATGACAAGAGGTGGGTGACATCTTATGTCATGTGAAAAGAGGGTACGGAGTCGAGCAACCAGTCGGACGGGGAGATACCTGCAGGAGTGAAGACAGCCGACTGAGAGATAGAGGCACGAGACAGTGAAGCCTGCTGAGAGAACTGCTGGGCAAGTGTAGAAACAGAGAGATAATGCGCTGGAGCCGAAAATAAGCGAAAAATGCACCAGTAACACGCTTCTCACCGGACTACTGAACCCTCTGAAGCTTGTAGTACGCAGATTTGACGTGTCCACGACACTGACAGTAGTGACAACAGACCGGTTGGCGTCGAGGTGCACAAGACTGAGCAGTAGAGTTCGCCAGAGAACGAGGAACAGTGGGCTGCAGAGAAAATGAGGCCATCGGGATGCAGGACCAGCCAAAAGAGAAATCGAGAGCGGCAAGAGATCAAACAGTGGCAGGAATCCAAGATAGTAGCGTCGATTCGATGTCCAAAGAAGCAAAAACAGCAAGAGCGGCGCAGGAACTGCAATAAGTTGAAAAAGGACGGCGAAACAACAAGTTGCCGGATCAACAGAAGGTCGGCGAAACAACAGAAGGCCAGCGAAACTGTTTGAGTTGCAGGGCGCAGGGGTTGCGGGAGTTGCAGGGCGTGAGATTCCCAAAGGCAACGGGCGGTGCTGGCACTGGAGGCAGTGATCGGCGGAGCAGGCTTGGACGTCGCAGGGGCGACAGTAGAAGAAAATATCAGACGGGCTTTTCTTCGGAAGTTGGCGATGACAGATCCGGCGGGGGTAGTCGACCGGCCTTCGGGAAGGAGATTTTGGATCGATCGGCATCTGGATCGATCGACACGGGATCGATCGGCAGGGGATCGACGAAGACCTCTGTGGCAGCGCTGGAAAAGGTTGACAAGAACGAGATCGATCGGCTCTGGGATTGATCAGTACGGGATCACTGGTTTGCAGGAGCGACGGGTTGCGGGATCGGCAACGAGAACATCGACGACATCGGTTTGGGATCGAGAGGAGGGAGAGAGCACCGGAAACCCTAACCTTGCTCTGATACCATGATAGGAATTGGAATGAATCAATGCACTGTACTATGGACAAATGTAATATATATACAAGTACAATATAGGGTGATCCCAACAACCGAGGTGACACTAAGCTAACTCTACCACTCATAATGAACATTGTATCTAACACCCTAACCCTAGGAATGAGGATGAAGATGAGAACTAGAGAGAGGGAAGAGCTTGAGAGAGAAAGAGTAATTTGATTTCATTCATTCCCCTCATTCAAGACCAAAGGGGGCCTATATATAGGACCCAAATGATATGTACGTAAATACCCCATCTTAATAAAATGCGTGAAACATTAAAACACTAAGACACTAATAACGTTAACCACGAATCGACTCGATACAACTCGACTCATACAACTTGACTCATACACTCGACTCATACGCTAGACTAATACAACTCAACTCATACATTCGGCTTGATACAACTAAAAGGCTCATAATAATATAACTGCTAAATAACCGACGACGTGAAACCCATAACATTCACATCCATCGTGCAATGCATGTAGTTATTGATAGAAATATCATATTATGCATTTTCGTGTACTAGCTAAAATATCAGGCATCTGTGCCCATTGCTCAATAGAGTTTTAACCTGATCAAGATCGACGCATGTGTGAAACTATTCTAGTGGGCTTGTAGAATTATTTATTTCAAGTGGTGTAATCCTTTAAGCTGCAGGTGAGGGAGAAGCAGGGAGCACAGAGCAGTGAGGCTAATGGGAGACGATATTGGAGCAGCTGTGCTGCTCCTCCAGGCAAAAATCTTGTGTGTATATTTCCACTGGGAGAGATCTACATTAAAGGCCCCTGAGCTTGAAGCTCCCTTATAAGGCAAGGTATCAGCGTGCACGTGCCCATCAACAGCTCCTATATATGCAGCTAGTTATATTATACTGTATTATACCTGCATTTCTTCCGTCATCTCTTTTGCTTTTTTTTTTCGTAATTTTCTTCACCGCTCTTTTTGTCGAATGTTTGACCACGCAGTGCAGGGGTGTTTGGGATTGTGATTTGTGTTATGCTGTATATTTCTTTGCATGTGTGTGTTGATTGAAGATGAGAGCGAATTTGTGTTGTTTATTTATTTTGTTTGTGTTAGGTTCTGTTTGGGGGGACTTAGTTTCACGGCCCAAGCGGTTAGTACCGCATGCGGTTGTTTGATTCAAACATGTAAATGAATGTGATATTATTAATTGTATTTTTACAATGCATTTGTACGGCGGTGTCATCTAACAGAATAGTTTGAATGATGTATAATCCATTTTCATTGAAATTGCTCCATTTGGCACAGTTGGGGGTTGAAGGAGCGTTGTGTAACCGTATTTGGTATGCTTGGGGCAGCACATTTTGCTCCCAAATACCGTTTTTTGGGACTCGCATTTCAGAGTTCAGGATGCCATGTTGGGGCTGAGGTGTCCACGGATGGTAGTGTGCGAATGCGCAAGGCTGCGGTCGCATTTCATGTCCAAGGCGCTAATTTGGGGCCGAGATGACCGCTGGCAGCAGTCGCTCCATCCAGTCTGTCTGCTACATTGTTTTGCTCCCAAAAAAAAACAGTGTTTTGGGCTGTTGCACTGAATGCTGCTTGTGTTTCACACTACCTTTGACCCTAAACAGTGCTAGGGTCACCATTACAGCGTTGCATATTGAATGCGACAGCCTCCCCCCCCCCGTCGGGTTTCACTCCCGTATGACTTAATTCGACTGATTTTATGCTCTTCCAAAACTACCCTCCCGCCTCCGCCGGGATCAAGAATCGATCCCGTATTTTCACAGAAACGCTGTCCGCCTTCTCCAATTCTCCATCGGCTTCATTTCTCCCCTCCGCCTTAGATCGCGCTTCTCCGACTCCCCTGCTTCCAAATCAGAACCCGCAGTCCTTCCTCACCCTTCTCCGGCGCTCCTCACGGCAAGCGCTTCTCACGGCAAGCGCTCCTCACAGGCAAGCTCACCATCGACAAACACCGTGAAGGCGATCAGCGAGCCCGCAGAGTTTTGGCGGCGGTGCTTCTCAGTCGCGAACAACAGTCCATCTTCATCATTAGGCGCTGGCGGCCACACTTCCTCATTTTGTCCGATCGACCCCTCCTTTCCCTCCAAAATCAATGTCAGCAGCGAGGAATACTTCCAGATTTTCGGCGGCGGTGCTTCTCTTCCTCCAACCGGCAACTCATTCAAGTTCTGGAGGTGGTTTGGTGAGATCCACCTACTACTCATGCAAAATCCCTCTCTTTCTCTCCCGCAGCCTCTCCGCCTCTGCCATTTCCGCGGAATAGCACCGGTCGCTTGGGCTTTCTCTTTTTCCTCACCTACGCCTCTTCCTTCTTGCGATCTTCCGATCCTCCGACGCCAGCGGCGATGCCATCTGCGACGCCAGCTGCGACGCCATAGCCGACGCCAGCGGAGACGCCATCGCCGAAGCCATTGGCGAAGCCATGCCAATCGCTGTTACGGAAATACCGACAGCCGCTCACAGTAATCCACGTATCGATGCTTCTCCCTCTACCTGCGCTGGTTTTCCTCATCGGCTGCTTCCTAGGGCTGCTTTCAAGAGCTAATCTTCCTTCCTTTGTCTTCCCCTTTCAGCTTCCTAGGGCATCGGCTGCTTCCTCGGGCTTGCTTTCCCCATCAGCGCTCCAGTTCTTCTAGCTGCATCAGCATTGTCTTGCTTTTCTCCATCGGCCTCTGGTTCTTTTTTGGGTAAGTTGGTGAGCTCATTGCCGGTTTCTTCACTGAATTATACTTCTTTTGACATTGTTTACTGCTGATATGCTGCCACAGAGCTTCAGAGTTGGGGCAAAAGTTGCAGGTTGGGGTGGACCAACTACCTCAGGCCAGATATAAAGAGGGGCAAGCTTAGCTTGCAGGAGGAACAAACAATCATCCAGCTCCATGCCCTGCTTGGAAAACAAATACTCATTTTCTTTCAGGATGGGGATTGATCCCTAACGCACAAGCTGAAAAGCAGTCAACAATGTGAATTGTTGCCAACACAATTTCCTCCTACAAACAAACATCAAAGGATAATTGCACAAGATGTACACACATAATACTTTCTAATCTTTTTATGTTCAATTCCAAAGGGCCATTTGATCTCTTTTGGCATCACTGTGTTCAACACAGTCCCATACCAAAAATTGATGTTACAGCTCCTTCCATTAGATGGATGACTTCATCCTCCCTTCTCCAGTTCCCAATATGAAAAATCCTAAGGCTGAAATCTCGTTCCCAAGTCCCTTCCCACTTCCTGAGACTCTATTGTCTGTAGCTCCATCCTCTAAGCCTGCCAAACATCCTTTCTCCTCCCCAGACATCCTACTGCCCTCCCCACTACCCCAGCAACCAATAATACCCCATAGAGCCCTTACAGCCTTCTCCAAAACCTATTCAGTTCTGAAATATGTATGAAATTGTTGCGGAATTGCTTCCCAACCTTAACTCGGCCACTCGGACTATTATTTTGCAGGTAACTTTATATTTAAAGTACATTTTACTCTTTGTTGTTTATTTGATGAAGGACATGATTGTAGATATTATTTTGTATACTTTGCCCATGAATTGTTTACATGGTTGCTGCAATATTTTATAAAGCATGAGATATATTTAAGCTTACCTAAGTAGAAAAAAATCTAAAGATACATTTGCCGTGCCTGTGTGTGTATCATTAAACTGGTATAGTTATTGTTCCCAAAGCTAGCGTATGCTAGGGACCCTACACAATCTCTATACCCAACACGTTCTCAAACGTGTAGGAACAAATGGAACAAGATCCCTACCTTTCACGGGACCAACACATGGAGGGGTGAGGGAGAACGATGCCGCCTGGGCTTGGTCTGGTATTTGCATTCAGCTTAAAAGCAGTTGATTTTAGTTGGATGCTTGGGATTTGATATTTTTATACAATGCCGATGTTAAAAAGCACCTTGTCGTCAACACACATCTTGATGACGGTGATTGAACTCAGTTGCACTTATAAATTATAGGCTTTTAATTTATTCTATTTTTAGGGAATTCACTGCTGATAATTTGCTGTATTTTTAGAACAGGCGCATTCACACTTGTGTACTCTTACATGAACTGTGTTATGCATCACTTATTCTTAAAGCGCATGTTTGTGTTTCATGGATTTAGCCCTAAAATCATTAATTTGAAGTTGTGATATGCATTACTTATTCTTAGAGTCCGTTTTCCTTGAAGATTGCTCGAAAACCTCTTTCGAATTTCGAAGATTTCTTGAAGTTTTCTCAAAAATCTCCTTCAGAGTTCGAAAATCTCTTGAAGTTTGCTCAAAGACCACCTTTGGACTACAAAGATCCATCGTAGTTTGCTCGAAGATCTCTTCCTGCATACATACATACATAAATCAACTCACAAAATGACAGCTCCAGTGCGGTTCATTGACTGTTCTGATTCAATTCTAGTTCGGTTTACGGTCTCCGTTTCTAAATGACAGCTCTAGTGTATGCATGCATACATACATACATAAATCAAGTCACTTCATGTTCAAAGCATGATTCCACTAAATTAACCTTATAAATGACTTTCTATT
Source organism: Platanthera guangdongensis (assembly GCA_039583875.1). Lineage (NCBI taxonomy): Eukaryota > Viridiplantae > Streptophyta > Magnoliopsida > Asparagales > Orchidaceae > Platanthera > Platanthera guangdongensis. The sequence continues at coordinate 11,339,281 of CM077164.1, forward strand.
CGGTTAACTGTGGAACTTCTTCTCATCTTCCTTATCAAATTCTTACATAGAGATTCCAAGGTCGCACCTATGGCGTCCTTTACACCTCAGAGACTGATCTTGATGTTGAACTTGACTCTACACGAGAGCATCACAATGAATTCAACTTCAGCGATGTATTTGTACATCAGATGATATATTCCATCGAATTCATTCTGGGGCTGTCTCGAATACTGCATCATATCTTAGACTTTGGGCTCTCAGGTATACCATTTTTACCCTGGTGAATTTCTAGTACTTGGGGTTTCTGTTAATAGCTTATTTTTCATATTATTTTTTCTTCTTTTCCCCCTTCTGAATTGCAGCTTGGCACACTCAGAGCTATCAACTGTTCTCTATGAGAAAATCCTTCTACTTTCTTTTGGGTAAATTTTGATTCTTAGTTATTAGAGTGTTTGTCTACTTATTCTTTGTTGTTATGGTTGCTGCAATATTTTATAAAGCATGAGATATATTTAAGCTTACCTAAGTAGAAAAAAACCTAAAGATACATTTGTCGTGCCTGTGTATGTATCCTTAAACTGGTATAGTTATTGTTCCCAAGCTAGCGTATGCTAGGGACCCTACACAATCTCTATACCGAACACGTTCTCAAACGTGTAGGAACAAATGGAACAAGATCCCTACCTTTCACGGGACAAACACATGGAGGGGTGAGGGAGAACGATGCCGCCTGGGCTTGGTCTGGTATTTGCATTCAACTTAAAAGCAGTTAATTTTAGTTGGATGCTTGAGATTTGATATGGTATCAGAGTAGAGAAGGTCTAGCTACTGACTTCCAAATCACCAAATTAAAAATAATAATGTTTTCATGCTAGAAGTGAAGATCCGACATGTGTGGGTGTGTAGAGAATACAGTCTCGCATTAGGAAATTTATGCATTCTCGTCCACATTATATAGATCTTAGGCCAATTGTTTTTGGGTTGGATTCATAAATTCCAACAGACATCACTTAATTTTAAGATCCTTCTATTTTGCTTTCATCCACACAAGTTCAAAGGAGCTATCTCCCTTGCTTCTAAAGCTACTGCAAGAAAGTTGAGGGCACATGAAGAGCAATAAGCTCTAAGCAGCGTGAGATTGTCTTTTTTTCCCCCTAAAATAAGGCTGTGATTAATCTTATTTATTATTAATCTAATAAAAACAATAAAACATTCTATAATAGTGGATGACAGGGCCTAAAAAGCGGCTTAAAATTTGGTCTTGTTCAGCTCCTTTATAAGTTTATTTGATTTCTTTTGATTGAATAATTGTTGTTTCCTCTCGCCTTACATTGATAGGTACAACAACATCATAATTCGATTAGTTGGAGTAGCTATTTTTGCGTTTGCAACAACATTCATACTGCTCATGATGGAAACATTGGGCGCATTCCTTCACGCTCTTCGTCTTCACTGGGTCGAATTTATGGGCAAGGTCTACCACGGCGATGGTTATAAATTTACGTCATTCTCATTCACCGCTCTAGCAGACGACGAAGAATGACCCTTGACAAGTCATTCATAATAGACTTCCGGCAGATCTTAAAGGAAAGAGTTATAGGAAAAATGAAATAAGGAGCAAAAGAAATGCGCATTGTGAATTTTTGCCCAGCACCCCCCTAACTCATTATTTATTGCAACGGGGGCTAAGATGCGCCGTTTGCGAAGCTGGTGGAAGAGATTGTACGTACATTTATGGTGCCAGAAAGTTGTGAATTCAAATGAGCCTGAATTTCCATACAGGATGGCTCGTGTTTTTGCCTAGGAGAAGGATAATATTATTAATGCCAATAGCAATATTGTCTGTCCATTTTTTCTATTAGTCTATCTTCCTGGCTGTATTTTTACTCTTCCCTTTTTCTTTGTTAACATTTTTCTTTGTTATCTCTGAGAATGATAGTTTATTTTGCCATCAGATAATATTTTTGTAAGGATATATATTAATTGTGTAAGAAAGAGAATTTTCTTCATGATTTATTGTATGGATTTCATGCTAGAAGAAGTTTCTTCACGACATTTGTTCTAAGGATCTGTTTGCAGGAGCAGCGCTGACATATGTTAGTCGGGTAAGCGGTGGCAGTCTGAACTGGGATTCTCATTGAATGGTCCTCTTTGAGGCAAAATGTTTGGGTCCTCAGTCCAGATAGAGATGTCCATGTTGGATGTAATTTTGACATGTTCTAAACTCTAAATTGCGAAAATTCTGTCGAGAGTTATCCATTTATTCTTTTGCTTGTTCTTGTCAGGGGGAAAGAAAAGGAATAACAGGCAAAAATCATGAGATCTCTTTTAAATTAAAAGTGAGGTCTTCATCGAAGTAGGATGATATAGGAACTCAAACTCTAGACTGCTCTGGTGCATGGACGTGGTGGCTCTTTATTGCAAAAAACACTGCTCTGCGGCATGGGTGAGGTGGCTCTTTATTGCAAAAATGAAGAGTTCTTTGGGCGATAGTGATCAATTACGAATCTTATCATTGTTTTTGATCAAACTTATCGGAGCAAACAAGCAGTGCCAAATGAAGCCTTAATCTTATGTTTTTCCACTGTTGAGTTTTTCACTTTAAAAATGCTTATGTGATTGAGATTCTGTTTGGCACGGTGGTGATTGTGAACTCAGTAGTTTCGTGAATGCCCAACTTGAGCTAACCATTCATTTTTATGTTCAAAATTAGTTTTTTCCCCTTGATGACAGACATTTATGTGTTGTGATCATGTCAAACATTCATGACGGCGGAGCAAAAAAGACGCGTAACCTACATTTTATTTTTAGTCATTTTCATAATCCCTAAAATACCTTTAATTTGTATTAAAAATAGATTTCTTTTAATATGAAATATCACAAATATTAAATCGAGGTGCAAAGTGCTTTGTTAAGTGTTTTTGAGGGTGTAAAGTGCCAAAAAAACAAATATTGGGGTGTCAAATGCCAAAACCCCCTAATTGGAGGGTGCAAAGTGCCAAAAAATCGAATCCACTTTGATTAAATAAAAGTACAACTTACAACAAACAAAACAAATCACACACAAGAAGTAGCTCACTCAGGGTCTGTTTTTACGCATATTTTTGCTCTGCCGTCGTTAAATGTTAGACATGATCAACATTTTCTGCACGAGTCTTTTGAGATTCAAGGATCAAGTTACTGCATGACATAAGTTTCCTTCATCGACAGTCCATGAATCTCAAAGGGATGAGTTTTCATTAAAAAAACCGCATCATTATCATGTTTGAAGAATCATTACGAGTTACATCAATGTTTTAAAAGTAAAACGCCGCAACAAGCTATGCTGACTCTCGCAACAACGAAGATTTTATGACATGGTCTCTCCCTTCATTTTTTTTCTTCTTTTCTCTCTTTCTCCCTCTCCCCCTTTTCTTCTCCTCCCCCTCTTTTTCTCTCTTCCCTCCCCCTCCCCCCTTTTTCCCCCTCATACTGGAGTGGAACCCGGCGGCCCCCGTCGGGCCTCACTCCGGTTCGACTTAATCGGACTGAATTTCCGTGATTCCCACTTTACCCCCGAAAGCTTCCGCGATTCCCATTTCTCCCATTAGCGCTGTTCTCATTCCCGCAGAAAAAAAATTGTTCCCCACACCGACCGGCGCTGCCCTACCTTCCGATCTCCTCTCTCCCGACCGACGAAGCACCCAACTCCAGCGACCGTTCTTCCCGGCGGAAGGCTCACATCGCCACCACCTCACGCCATCAACGTTTCCTAACTTCAGCGCCTCCTAAAGCCACACTGCATCCATCTTTCAGCCTCTTTGACGGAAACCTCCAAGGAAGCTCTGTCGACCGCTGATTCTGCTTCTAGAGCTCTCCTAGGGCTCCGGCGACCCCCTCCTGCAAGGCTAGGTTCTGAGTTTCGTCTCCCAATTTCAACCTACTGCAGGCTCCCGATTTCACCGTCCGTTAGGCTCCAGGCTTCCGATTTCAGGTATTCCTCTTCTATGTATTGTGAGTTAGAGTCAACTTTGTTTACAGGCAAGCATAAATTGACATCATTTTAGAGTTAGAGTCAACTTTGTTTACAGGCAACCACTTCCATATGCACTTAGATGATTTTCTGCTGGCCTTCATGATTCATTTGGAGCTGTTTTTGGGCATGATATTGTCAATTTCCCAGTTTTGGATTTCATTGAATCAGTTTTTGAGGATTCAGAGTGTCTTGCTCATGACAGTGTAGAGTGTGATAATAGTGTACGTATTTGATTTGTTTTTTTATTTTGCTTGTTCCTCTTTGACATGGTAGGTGATAGAGGAATGGAAGATAGGGAGAAGGGGAGATGGTAGTCTTTTATGAAAGCTTTGAGTTCACGTCAATCCAATATTGAAGAATTCATTAGAAACTTATTTGCCCCTTAAGAGTTGGGATATGGCTACTGACGATGTGATACATTGTAAATTGGATGCCTCCATGATATCTTGTAGAGAGTAAAGTAGGATCTCATTTTGTCAAGATTTTCTTGTGTTATATTGTTCTTTTATGCTCTGACAGAAGTATTGCTCAGTTAGTTCCTCTTGTATGTGCAATTGAAGAAAATCAAATGTCTAACGGTCCGTTTGGCCGGGGAGTTTGTACAAAAAGACCATATATGTTTGACATGACAATAGTTATGACCGCCTCGCCACTGTCATTCCACAGTAATGATTTGTTAAAATGTATGCAATGTTTGATCATTTATGTACGATCACACAAGTTTGATCATTTATAATCAGATATCTGGATGCATAAATCCATGTGAATGTGCACTTATGGATGTTATTATTATATAAATCACTTAGACAATCCCAGCTGTTCTTGTATATTTGTATGCAAATTGCAATCTCTTTACAAATTAAATTCAGTCTGATTGTTGTCCTGTACATGTTTTGAGCATATGGAGCAGGCCGGCAGTTGGTGGGAGCACGAAATGGGTTCAGGCAATTTGGGCTAGAAGAGTACTACACGGGCTAGGAGGATTCCTATCACTGGAATATCAAACCAGTGAAATATATGAATTGGTACAAAGGATATAGGGATTAATTGGTGAATTGATGGGGGTAAGAGGAGGGCTCATTTCAGGAGTTTTGAGAGGGAAATGGCGTTGAAGGACGTATGAAGTGGGACTGTGGGAGAATTTGAGAGTGGAGGTTTTAAGTTTTCATGAGCACATTAACGTATATGTATATACTCACACTCCACATATATATAATACAATTAGTGTTTCTTTCAAACAAGTATGTTTTAAGTTTTCATAAGCACATGCAACATGCTATGAAATATTTTGATCAATCACTTGTAGTTGGGTGAAATTTCCATGATTTGATGTTATTTATACTTCCTTGGCTAGTATATCCGTATATAACAAAGAAATTTTTTTCATAGCTTGTTACAAGCAAATACTTTGACGATCCATCTTGCTGAGTATGAATAACCAAAGCCTGTCATTTCTCATCTTTTTCATAGCTTGATCAATCACTTGTAGTTGGGTGAAATTTTCATGATTTGATGTTATGTATACTGCCCTGGCTGGTATATCCGTGTATAACAAAGAAATTTTTTTCATACTTTGTTACAAGCAAATACTTTGGCGGTCCATCTTGCCGAGTGTGAATAACCAAAGCCCGTCGTTTCTCATCTTTTTTGTGTGGTATATTGGCTAATCAATGCTGTGTGTCCTGAAATGAATTTTTTAGTAGCTATCTAGTTGCAAAAAACTCGTTTGTTCATGTACGAATTTTCTTGTTTTTTTGTCTAATTGTTTGTTTCTGATGCTCTAAAATCTCAATTGCTTCTCTGTATAGGTGCATGAGAGTTTTCCATTCAGCATTGCAATGTCATGGAAGGACCCTCTAATGATTCAGAGAATGGAGCATTGGATCATCAACATAGTGCTATTGTATTCCCCAAGGGAACCTAATCCCTAGTGTCAAGACTAATCACATTCTATAGATACAGTACATTCTTTGTTGATGTCGTTTATGCTAACATAATTGATCTTTGTATTCCTTCCAAGATCAGCACTTATACTGTATTTAAATGTTGACATTGGGTTGTGAACTATATTGTATTAGGGAAGATCAAATTTCTTTTCAGGTCTTGATACTATGACTGCTTCCCAAATCACTGGGGGAAAAAGTTACTTTCTAATCTACATAATTTGTTTAGAAATTCATAGCCATGCATGCTTGCTTTTTTATAAAATCTGCATGGAAGTTTGTTCTCTTGATGAGGAAGTCACGGAGAGAAACAATACAACTACAAGGGAGACTCTCCGAGATTGGAAGAAACCTCTAGTTAACTAGACGCATCAATAGACTTGGGAAGAAGTCGTTTAAATATGGCTTCTCTAATTCTAAGAGCTCTCTCCGCCCCGCCCCTTCGCGAATTGTTGGAATGTAATTTCAACAATTGTCACTTCATTTAATTTATGAAACCAAACAAGTTCTAAGGAAAATCTTATATACATGATAAACAGTCTTACTGGGACCCTCTCCAACTTCGCATAATAACAAGGGCATCTCCTCTACCTTTCAAAATTATCAAAACCACTCTAAATTTGCATTGCTAACAAACATGTTTTGTTGTACACAAAAAAACTTAATTCCTAATGAGCTACAACCTTTAATTTTATAGAACTCCAAAAAAATTCCACGTTATATGACATAATGTTTGATACCTATAAAATTCATCATGGATCACTGCTGACACTTCCTGCCATGACAATGTTTAGTCGAGGGTCGTCGATGGAATGGTGACCGAGTCCGACCAATGTAACTTATGTGTTTGAAAGTGAGCCCCTGCAGTAGCCTTATAACTGCAACCATCCATAGCTCGCAACACTCTCCCTTTTTTCATGATTGATGACTTTCCTTGTGCCTTTTACTAAATTTAATTGTTCTAAAAATTCATCATCCACCATACCTGAAAAATCCACCTACAAAATCTTCTAAACTTCAAAAAATTGAGGAAATAATGCATAGAATAATATTTACAAAGTATTTGAACAATGAAATATCATGAGAAACATAATACATTTATCAAGTCGTATTCTTGAAAATGAAATCTGCTTTAGTAGAGAAGTAAGAACCATAAAAGTAACCAAAAAATGATACTTTATTTGGTTCTCAAATTCTGATGATATATAATAAAAGAAAATACATCATTGTGTGAATATAAAAAAGAGTAAAAAAATTTCCAATATGGGCAAAGACTGTCGTTGCATGTGCTGAGAATTTAGTATTACATAACAAAACTTATGTCATTGTACACGTAATATAGATCTTGGGCTCCTCCGCCTATAATAAATTGGTTTAAGATTGGATACACTCATACATATTTTTTAATATGATATCAAAATGGGCTAAGCTAAACAAAACACTCAAATGTAATCAAAATTATATATAAAAAATCACGTTTTAGAGACTATAGACCCTTCACATAAGGGGTATAAAATTGCCAATAGAGGCGTTGAAAGTGGGCCATCGACCACAGAAAGGTGAAAGCCGACCATATAAAGGTTGACCTTGACCCACAGCCCGACTGCAGCCGGTGCACCCAAACCCGCTCTCCGCCCCGCCCCTTTTCTTCCTTTCCTCTTCTCTTTCTCCCTTTCCCCCCCCCCTTTCTCCTCCCCCTCTTTTTCTTTCTCTTCCATCCCCCCTCCCCCCTTTTTTCCCCCTCATACCGGAGTGGAACCCGGCGGCACCCCCCACCCCCCCCCCCCCCCCAAAAAAAAAAAAAAAAAAAACAATCCTTTGGACAAGATGGCCCACAGGTTCATTTCTAGTGTTTTGCTTAATCTCTCTTTTTTATTTGACTAGCACAAGAGAACACATATCTATCATTGCCTACATGGCTAGATGTAATTCCGAGTTTTGATGTCGTAGCGGTAAGTTTGTCAGCCCGTGGAATAATGATAATGAAGCACAATCCTTTTCAAGTACCGCAAGTCATGTAACTATTTTCTTTTTCGTGCTAAAATGATTTCCAATATCTCTTCCTATATGTTGAGAAGATTCTCCATGTGCACACATTTAGTTCTCAAACTTATTTTTATAGAGTGAAAGCGCAATCAAGGTTTAACATATATTAGATTTAGGATCCGTTTGGCACTGTGGTGACGGTCATAAATGCATGAGTTAAACCGTCATTTATTAAGAATAACATAAAAAACATCATCCGTTTGAACATAAAGGTGAATGAAGTTTCTTAAGCGGGTGTTAACAAATGACAATTTAATTCCGTATTCATAGAAAAAATGCGAAACTACTTTCGACAAAAAAAGAATGCAATCAATGCTATTTATTGACCATGAAAGTGAAGAGCAGGCAACAAACATGCATCAATGATTACAAAAAATGAAAATTGAATGAATGCTTATGACATTGTTATAGATTACTTGTCATTTTTATGTCCTAACATTTTCTCAATTGATCCTCTTAATTTTTTTATTTTTCCTTAAAAAATAAATATTATTCATGTTTACCTTCAAAAGCTTTATCAAAATGAAGTTATATATAAATACACAATTACATAAGTGAAATATATATCTTTTCAATTTTATCTATTCTTTATTTCAACTTTGTTAATTTTTTATAATTAAGTTTAATTTATGTATTTTTTTTACTTTTATCTTAAAAGTATGTTTTTATTCCTTTCATTTTATTAAGTTTTATATTTAGGTAGATAAATTATTTTACACTGATAAAAAACTACAAATATACTGTTTCCCTGGGGCACTGGAAAACTCTTGCTCAATTGCTTGTATATTATATGTATGTTTGAGATTCCGTGTGAATAGTGGATGCGATCAAGAAGGAAATTTTATAAATGTCTATTGGATCAAATTTTTCATGTTTATAAATGTCTATTCGTAAATTAATTTAAAACTTCAGCAATCAATGTTTTTTCTCATGAGTAGTGTTCGACAATGAATGAATTTCTTTGTCAACTTTTGAGTCAACGCCAGAGACATAATGATGAAATTCACGTCAAAATGATGAAATTCACGTTAAAAAGGTAAAAATCATGTCAAATTGTTGGGATGAAGTCGTCATCATAATATCAAAATATTGTCCGAAAAATTCATTCGTTGTCGGATCTTCCTGAGAAGAGAGAAGAGGACATCAAATGATAAAATTTAAAGTTAATGTACAAATAATGGGTTTTGGCAAAATGCACTCCAAAAGTTTAAAATTGGCAAAATGCACCCTCAAACTCGATTTTTCTTGCCAATATGCACCCCTCACTAGGCAAAAAATGAAATGGTCAAAATGTACACTCTAGGGTGCACATGCCACGAAAAACCCATTTTGGAGTGCATTTGCCAATTTTAAACTTTTGGGGTGCATTTTGCCAAAAGTCTATATTATCGAGGATGCATTTTGCCAATTGCCCTACAAATAATCATAAAAAATTTGATCCCCAAATACCTATTTGCCGATTTCAGCGAATAACTATTGCATGTTATTATGTATATTTGCATATATACGGTATTTCATAATAATTTATTTATTAAAACAGATTAAAATGAATGTATTTTATATGCAATGGAACCCCAAATACCCAGACGACCTTATCCCCTTCCATCCGGTCTCAGCCGCCGTCTGCTCTCCCATAGCGGCGAGGCCGCCACTCTCTTTCTCACGTGCTGCCGCTTCCGGCCAAAGCCATCGTTTCACCCTGGAGGTGATGGAGGTCGCCTCCTATTCCTCCCCCTCATAGGCGCCTTCATCATATCTGTGTTCAGCTCACAATCTCGTCTCCCAACTCCGCTTCTCCCTTCTAGATTCAGAAGAACCCATGGGGTTTTCGCCGTCTCCGAAGAGGAAACGAATACCATATTAGAGCCAATCGGATCTGGTGGGATGAGGAGAGGGATATTGGCGGAGGAGTTGGAGCTTCAGATGCGGCGAAGCTCCGAGCACGGCCTTGCGAGCTCTACATTTGCAACCTTCGAGGAACTACGACATTTCTCACCTGCTTGAACTATTCAAGCCTACGGAACCGTTTCGCTCGGTGGAGGTGATTCTTTTCCCCCCCTTTTCCCCTGAGATTGAATGTTGTTCGTGATCTTATGATTTCTTAGCCTCACTCTGAGGATATAGTTTGGATTGAAGGAAATTGAATGCAGTGAAATTTATTCCTAATAGTTTGCTGGTTGATTCTGAATCAACTGCCATTGATTTGATTTGAGCTTCTAAAGTTTTACTTAATTTTCCTTTTCTGAAATTTGTATTATCCAAACAATCATATTGGAGGCCATGGTTCAACTTTGGATCCAGTTATTGTGAAAGACAGGATTAACCTTTGCAACTTGTGGTCTGCTTGATGCACGATTGCGGTTGTGAATGTAATGGTCGTGATTTGTGAATGATCAATCTTACCCGGCGACAACTTCCATCTTTAGCTTTAAGATGAGGCTTTTCTGTGGCGGCGGTCCGACGGTGATGCTTTTGTCCAAACACGCCGGAGCAAAAACACTATGCCAAATGGATCCTAGATAACTTCTAAAGTCCTTAAGATCTCGTTCATTTGAGACATTTGGACAGAGTTGGAATACGATCAATTCCAATTCGGGGTGGAGCCAAAATCTCCGCGCGCTATGTTAATTTTAAAGTGCAATCACTTTTATCTATTTTATATTCACACACACACATATAATTTATATGTTCATAATTGTGCTACCAGAGAAATCCACGCATGCCAAAAATCAGAGCAATGTTTGGAAGTCGATGCATGCTTCTATTATAAATCAGAGCATGCTCCTTATTTTCTTCACATGCGTCTACTGGGTATCAACACATCTCTGCCTAAAGGTCAAGTCGACGCATCACTCCTTTCACTCGACAGATGTTTCAAAGTCTTCTCCTTACATCTCAACGCCTCCTCTGCTTATCTTATACTACATTATATCAATATTATATTTGAGAGCACACCAACCAACCAATCAACCTAAACCGTTAGATCAAAGTTCTTTTTTTTTGGATGAAGAAAGAGAAAAAAGTTTGAGGAGAGAGAGAATATAAATAAGTGTCTTAAAGCTATGAGAGCGAGGGAAAAAGAGGGAGAGACCGTAGAAAGATGGAAGTGTTGTGTGTGGTCAAATCACTTTAAGAGTAGAGAGAGGGGGGATAAAGAGAAGAAAAGAAGAGAAGATGGGGCCCGCGACATTTAATGAAAAGAGAGGCAATAAAAATTAATTTAAATTCTATTATGCAATTTTTCGTTTGCCTGTTTGCGCAGTTTTTCGTTTTCCAAAATTGTCCTTTGGCATAGACGCTCGAATGCGGGCGCGGCCTGCCTCGGCCCGCCTGGAAGCGGGCGCGGCCTGCCTCGGCCCGCCTGGAAGCGGGCGCGGCCTGCCTCGGCCCGCCTGGAAGCGGGCGCGGCCTGCCTCGGCCCGCCTGGAAGCGGGCGCGGCCTGCCTCGGCCCGCCTGGAAGCGGGCGCGGCCTGCCTCGGCCCGCCTGGAAGCGGGCGCGGCCTGCCTCGGCCCGCCTGGAAGCGGCGCGGGCCTGCCTCGGCCCGCCTGGAAGCGGGCGCGCCTGCCTCGGCCCGCCTGGAAGCGGGCGCGGCCCGCCTGGAAGCGGCGCGGGGCCCGCCTGGAAGCGGGCGCGGCCCGCCTGGAAGCGGGCGCGGCCCGCCTGGAAGCGGGCGCGGCCCGCCTGGAAGCGGGCGCGGCCCGCCTGGAAGCGGGCGCGGCCCGCCTGGAAGCGGGCGCGGCCCGCCTGGAAGCGGGCGCGGCCCGCCTGGAAGCGGGCGCGGCCCGCCTGGAAGCGGCGCGGCCCGCCTGGAAGCGGGCGCGGCCCGCCTGGAAGCGGGCGCGGCCCGCCTGGAAGCGGGCGCGGCCCGCCTGGAAGCGGGCGCGGCCCGTAGCGACGCATCGAGAAACGGGCGAAGCCCGTTCGAAGATGCTAGTATATATATATATATATATATAATTTCTAATGTTTAAAGCCCTAGCCTGGAAGTTTTCCCGTGAAAAAAATCAGCCCGCCACCATTATTGCTGTGAAGGTTTCTAGAGAGAGATAATCTTCTCTCTTCATTTCGCCGCCGTGTGACCACCGGTTTCAAAGATCATTGACTCTACGGTGTTGCTCTCATTATGGAGTCCACTGCTGGGTGATTTTTGAAGCGGCGTTTCATTCACACAACTGTGTTGTTCTCCGTGGTTGTTTGAAGCATCCCTGGGGTGTGGAATCTTTACATGGTATCAGAGCTACGAGGGTTTTAGCGGAGTTTGCTAAGTTCCTTTGGGGGAGAAGAACGGTATACCAGATATGGACGAAGGTGGCAGTATTAGAGGGCTTGAGATTGAACTACTCACACACAAACTATAAGAAATGGAAGAGTTGCATGGAGAGCAGATCTGTGGGAGGTTGTTAGCGGAAACGAACATGAGGAAGTGCTTGCAGCAGGGAACAACAATTTGGAGATGAGAGCATTGAGGAAAACAAATGCTAAGTCGGAGTTTGTCTTGAAGAGATCAAATTAATTGAATTTGTTCGATCATATCTGGGGATGCAAATCAGCGTCACAAATTCGGACATCACTTGATGAGCTTTTCAACAAGAAGAACGTGGCACAGTTTCAATTTCTTGAAAATGAGTTGGAGAAGGCAAACCAAGGGGAGCTTTCCATCTCGACATTTTTCTTGAAATTGAAGAACTTGTGTGCAAAGATTTCTGTGTTGGATCCGGATGAGCCGATTTCAGAGGCAAGGCTAAAGAGACATATTATTCGCGAGCTTCAGAAGGAATATATTCCGTTTATCACATCAGTTCAAGAATGAGGTCGTCAACCTACCTTAATGGAGTTGGAGAATCTTCTTGCATCGCAGGAAAGTTTGACACAACAAATGGAGGATCGCTCTATTTCTGGCAGGGATAACGAGGTGCTCTTTTCGAGGAAAAGAAGTCATTCAACAACAAGAAGAATTTTGGTGCTGGATCTTCTGATTCTTCAAAAGGTGAGAGTGGTCCTTCCCATTCTAAGAATGATGGAAATCAAGAGGGGCCAAGATGTTACAGGTGCCAAAAATTTGGTCATATCAGACGGGATTGCCGCGTCAAGTTGAAGCCGGGAAATGTGGCGGAGAGAGGAGTAGAGTCTCATGAAGAAGATGAGTGGGGAAATTGCTTTATGGCGGTGTCTACGGCCATGCCGGTAGATGCCTTGGCTTCCATAATTTCCAAAATGACTAGATAGTTGATTCCGGTGTGGACACCATCTTACGGGAGATGACTCAAAGTTCTCTCTCTTCAAAAGTACGAGGGCAATGATGCTATAGTGACGACGGATAATACAGTGCATGCAGTGGAGAAGGAAGGTAGTGTGATATTGGATAATGAAGGTGGAGCTCTTACTCTAGAAAGTATTTATCATGTGCTCGGTATATAGAAAAATCTTTTCTCAGTTACAAATGCAGTAGATGTGGGTTATCATGTACTATTCGGGCCAAAAGAGGCGAAGTTTCTTCGAAACGTCTCTCTCTTGAAGGCGGATGTCACCCATACAGGTAGATGGGTGATGCAGGACGGTGCGTAGGGTTTACGCACCTGTCGGCTATTTCTAGGAAACCCTACTTGTATGCAACGAAAGGTAATTTTAGCAAATACTTGAAGCGGTGGTTGCACGAATTTTATGAGTCTTAAACAACTTTTATCAAACACGAGAAATGCTATTTTGCTTAAAAGAAAAGATTTTCTTAAATTGAGGGTTCATTTAAATCCAGGGAAGGAAACTCGCAACTTCGTTCCGTTCCCTTTGTTGCAGCCAAAACGGAAATCGTGAACTCCAAATACGTTCCCGTTTGGAGTTCTCGACGTAGCGTTTGCTGACAAAATTTGACGAAAACCCAACAATGAGTCTAATAAATCCTAAGAGAAAATGAAGACACACGCAAAGAAAGGGATAGAAGCAAGTTACCCACGGAAAGAGTCGTCTTTCCGTATCCGAAGTCGATGGCGATCACGCGAGGAGTTCCTCGTCACCTTCGATTTCCACTCCGAGGTCGACCGCTTTCGCACACGGGCACCAAGGAAATTAACACTCCCTCACACGAGCTGGTTCCACGGAATCACTCAACGAAATATGGAGCCACAAACGAAACAAACCACAATTCACTCGCATTTCACACTCAAAGTGGTTCCACGAAATCTCAACACTCCGGTGGTCCCACGAAATCTCAAACACTAAAATCTACTCTAATCTCTTTGCTATTTCGGATTCTACAAAGGACAATTCCACAATTGCAAAACTCCTCTCAAGAAAACCATCAACAAATAATAGGTTAAATGAATACTTTCCACAGCATTACAACAGCAGCAGGTTCATCCTCCGGGAAGTTTCACGGAAACAGCAGCAGCAGGTTCTCCTATTACTTTCCACAGCATTATCTTTCAACAGTAACCCTTCTCACAAACAGCAATTATCCGACTGGACGACAGGAATTACAGATTAGCACTATTCATCTTCTCCAACAGGCAACAGGAAGAAGATCATCTACCAACTAGCACTGAGAAATATAAAGTAACTAACATTACAGGCATCAAAATGCAAACATCATTCTCAGAATATTCATCAACAACCCGTACAGGAATCGCACGCAACAATCGTTAATCGGAAAAACTCAAACAACAAAGTTCAACTCACATATTCTTCAACAAAACAAAACGATTAAAGAGAGCCCCTTTTATAGGGTTTCGAAACAAAATCGGGAGTCAACGAAGACCTGCACACGACGCTGGTGATGGCTGGACGAACGATCACGGCGAAATCACGGTTGCGTCTTTGTGGAGCTTGGAACGTGGCCAGGTGGACGGTCGCTGACGCTGGCGGTTGTCGAAGGGCGGTTGCTGACCGGGCGGTTGTCGGAGTGGAACCCCGTGCTAACTGCATCTCCCGCGGCGTCAATGGCGGAGACGAGCGTGCCTGGACCGCGGAATAGGGCAGAGAAGCTGGCCGCCGTTTCTTCCAGATTTGCTGAACCCGGTCGGGTAGGGTATGGGATTATAACTATATATATATATATATAATTGTTTATATATAAGATATATATATATACTTATAAAATTTTATATGTATACATATATATTAAGTTTATCCTATATATATATATATACACACAAAACACAAATCACAAAGCGACATTTAGGGCCGATAATGGTCTGGACGGGTGCGGCGACGGGCACTTTTGCGACGCCCTGATCTGGGCTGGTCTCCACCAACTCTCCCCCTCTCGAAATCACTCATCTCTGGTGAGTGTTCCGAGCGGTACTGTTGTAGAAGATCAGCATCCATACGTTGTAACTCCTCGGCCAAGACCCAACTGGTCTCGGTCTCTGGTCTGTCATGCCAACGAATCAAGTATCTCTGAAAACCACCATCAGTAGTGGTCACTGTCTCGTCATCCAATATCTGCTCGGGAACTAAAATCTGTCGCGGCAGTCGATCAATAGCTCTGAGAACTGGTAAAGTAGACTCATCTGGTATCTCATGCTCCACCTGTAAGCTGTCAGTGAAAATGAGAGAAACTGCAGTGGACGTGTCAGTAGCGAAATGAATATCGGTATGTCCTGAATGTGGCTCCTCACTCTCACTCACCAACCCAGAAGAATCAATTGGAGGAGAAGACAATGGAAAATCTACAGACTCATGCGGGTAATCGTGAAATAAAGTCAGATCGGCTACGTTAAAAACAAGATTTGCTCCCCAAACGGAAGGCATCTCAAGTTCATACACATTCTGCCCAATCCGTTTCACCACTCTAAAGGGTCCAGTTCTACGGTCAGCTAGCTTCTTTACGGTTCCCGATGGTAACCGTTCTGGATTTAGCCGAACCATCACTAAGTCATCCTCTTTAAAACTAGTAGCTCTCTTGTGTTTGTTTGCTTGAGTTGCGTAAAGATCATAAGTACTATGTAACTTCCGCTCAATTTCTTTATGTAAGTCATGCAGATGCAATGCATACTCATGTGCAAACTGGCTAGTCCTAAAGGTGTGTGGTAGTGGTGCTAAATCTAACGGCACTCGTGCAGTGTGACCATGAACAACCTCATTAGGTGATAAACCCGTGGATCTATTCTTCGAATTGTTGTACGCTAACTGGGCGTGTGGAAGAATTAGATCTCAATTTCCCTGGTGATCTCCTACCAAACATCGCAATAAATTTCCTAAACTTCTATTTACAACTTCAGTTTGACCGTCTGTTTGCGGATGATAAGCGGTCGAAAATAGAAGTTTAGTACCTAAAAGTCTCCAGAGTGACTTCCAAAAATAGCTGGTGAACTTAACGTCTCGATCGGTAACGATAGTCTTGGGTATTCCTCGGTGTGCGACAACCTCTTTATAATAAATACGGGCTATGTGAGAGGCGTCATCGGTTTTGTTACAAGGATGAAGTACGCCATTTTAGAGAACCGATCAACCACGACAAGTATGAAATCATGTTTCCTAAAAGTGCGCGGCAACCCAAGCACAAAATCCATGCTAACATCGTCCCAAGGAATACTGGGGACCGGTAAAGGTGTATATAATCCAGCGGGTTGTTTATTGCCCTTCGCTACCTGACAAATGCGGCAGCTACTGACAATCTGAGCGATAACCCGCTTCATCCCGGGCCAATAGAAGCGCTCTTCGACTAAGGCTATCGTCTTATCGCGTCCAAAGTGTCCACCTAAGCCTCCGCCATGTAATTCCCATACAATAAAATTTCGCAACGAGGTACGGGGAATACACAGACGGGTCCCACGAAACAAATATCCGTCACGAATCAGATAATCAGTCTCATCGTGATGAGGATCTGAACGTATCGCATCATAGATACCGCTAAAATCAGGACAACTAGAATAATCATCCTTGACACGCTCAAATCCTATCACCTGAGTACGCATCTGTGATAATACAAGGGTGACTCGACTGAGGGCGTCGGCAACCCTATTCTCCGTTCCCTTACAGTGTTTGAGAACGAAGCTGTATTCTTGCAAATAAGATACTCACTTAGCCTGTCGAGGGTTCAACTTCTGTTGCGAATTGATATAACGTAATGCCTGATGATCAGAGTGGAGGACAAACTCCTTAGGCAACAAATAATGCCTCCAATGACGTAACGTCTGCACAATCGCATAGAACTCGCGCTCATAGTTGGAATAATTCAGCTTCGGGCCTGAGAGCTTTTCACTGAAAAATCCCACGGGGTGACCCTCTTGACTAAGTACACCTCCTATCCCAACTCCCGAGGCATCACAAGATACCTCGAATACCTGACTGAAATCAGGGAGTCTCAAAACAGGTGCAGTGGACATCTTATCCTTGATAATCTCAAAGGCTCTAGCTGCCGATGATGTCCACTGAAAACTTCCCTTCTTCGTACACTCAGTGATGGGTGCCATAATCGTACTGAAGTTCTTAATGAATCGACGATAAAATGTGGCTAGTCAATGAAAGCTACGGACATCGTGAATGTTCTGAGGTGTGGGCCACTCACGAACCGCTCGAACTTTCTCGGGATCCATAGTGATGCCAGCGGAGCTCACTATATATCCAAGAAAGATGACGGACTCGGCCATAAAAACACACTTCTTCAAGTTGATATACAGTCGTTCGGCTCGCAGGAGCTTGAAAATAATATGTAGGCGAGTCAAGTGATCATCCTCAGTCCGACTATATATCAAAATGTCGTCGAAATAAACCACTACGAACTTCCCAATATAGGGTCTAAAGACCTGGGTCATCATCCGAGCGAGAGTACTAGGGGCATTGGATAACCCAAAGGGCATCACAAGCCACTCATAAAGGCCATCCTTCGATTTGAAGGCAGTCTTCCACTCGTCTCCTTCGCGAATGCGAATCTGGTGGTAACCACTACGAAGGTCGATCTTAGAAAAGATCGTGGCCCCAGTCAACATGTCCAACATGTCATCCAATCGAGGTATTGGGAACCGGTATTTCACAGTAATCTTGTTGACAGCTCCTCATGGGCGGCAGGATTCAATCGGTAATGCGGTAAGTGTGGGAGGGAAGCTCCAGGAACGAGATCTATCGCATGCTGAATACATCTCATGGGAGGTAATTCAGCCGGAAGCTCATCAGGGTGTATGTCCTGGAACTCCTCTAAGAGTCTCCTAGCAGGTATAGGAATAGACTCGTACCTCTCTAGTACGTCGGATGCCTGTAGAACTACTAAGGCATAAATAAATCCACCATCGAAGCTCTCTCGATGGAAATCAGTGTCTCGTATAATGCTAAGAGTTTTCTTCCTTTCAGTGGGAGGAAGAGATTCTTTCGCACTACTATTCGTGCGGGATGTTGGTGCCGTGGGTCGCACCGGGTTCAACACTACTCTCTTTCCGTCTAGGAGAAAGGAGCACGTGTTGGACCTGCCATGTATGAGTACATCTCGGTCATACAACCAAGGTCTCCCTAGTAATACGTGGCACACATCCATAGGCATAACATCACACCAAATCTTATCGGTATACGGACCGATAGTGATGGGCACTAAACATCTCCGAGTCACAGATAAGGTAGTCTTGGTGACCCAAGCTACCTGGAATGGGGAAGGGTGTGGCTCAGCAGTGAGTCCCATGCGGGCTAACGCTGTCTCAGCTATCACATTCATACAACTCCCGCTATCTACTACTAAACGACACACTTTCTCCCCTGCCTTGAAGTAGGCTTGGAAAATGTTCGTCCGCCAATAATCGGCTGATTCCTTTGGTGTAGATAACATACATCTCACCACTAGGACGCCGGGGTCTATCTCCTCATCACTAGGCGTACCGTACACTTCATCATTCAAAATGTGTGAGTCCCTCTCGACTCTAACTTCTTCTATAGGCTCATCCTCCTCAGTCACCTCATGAATAACTAGTGTGCCTCTCCTCTTAGGACAATCCCTAGATATATGGCCCATCTGTTGGCACTCATAACATCGGATCTGTGAATGTGTCACAGTTCCCATGGGGGCTTTTCCTTTAGGATCTCTCGTAAAGGTCGAGGTGGGTTTTGAGGCACTCTCCTTACATTTCCATTCATCTTTCTTATAAGGAGTGTTTGTTTTGTTTTGAGGTTTGAACCGGGAGGTCCTCTTCTGATGCTCCTCTATATCGATGGCGATAGATACAGTCTCAGCGAAGGAATAGTGACCATATCGAATCAACTCATCGTGAATCTCAGATCGCAGTCCACACTTAAATTTAGATAATGTATCTCGTGGGTGTTCGACTACGTTGCACCTAATCATAAGATCCTTCATCTCAGCTAAATAATCAGAAACTGATTTGGACCCTTGACGTAGAGACGTCAGCTCGTCTCGTAGACGGGTCTGGTAGTGCTGGGGAATGTACTGCTCCTCCAATATGACTTTCATGTGGGCCCAGTGGGTAATGTGAGGGCGTCCATTCCTCTCTATAATACGTTCCTCACCTATCCAAAAGATTTTCGCTCGCCCAGATAACCTCATCTTGGCAAACTGAACCTTCTGATCTTCCGTCATACAATACCAATCAAAGTAGGTCTCTATGTCTATAACCCAGTCTGAAAAGACCTTGGGATCCATAGATCCATCATAAAGTGGCGGCTCTAACTTTACTACACGTGTAAGATCCGGTCGCCTATCCCGGGGAGGATAGTCGTAATCATCGTCGTAAGGATCACGATGGTCTCGACGCCGTGGGGGTGGCGGTCGATGCCAATCTCTCGGTCGATCATCACGATGCATGGTCGGTATAGGCCTACGATGGTCTCGTGGACGTTCTTCTCTAGCTACGTCATTATAGGGTCTCTCATGATAATGATCTCGCGTACCTAGGAAAGGCTCACGTGGGGTTTCGGGAAAATTTCTCTGGAAATTCCTACCCTGATTATACTCAGACTCATATCTATCTATGAGATTTCTAATCTCCTCCTCGAAAAGAGGGTTTCTCCTTAGTGCAGACCTCTCTCCATATGGTGGGGGAGCCTCATAATGGGGTCGCACTGAATGCTCATCTCTAGCTAAAGGTGACATTGACGCTCGAGGTGGTACTTCTAAGCTATTCACCCTGACACTAAGGTTTGCTAGACCTTCTCTCATTTGGTAAACACTTTCGGTCATTGTTGCCATTTGGTGGGCAAAAGGTACAAACCAAGGGGTGGTTCATTCCCTTCGATCCCTCGACTCAGTTCACCATGTTCAACTCGACGCATCTCCGGGTTTACCTCGTGGAGGTGTTCAGGTGGTGAATTGTGGTGTTGTGAACTCATACTCACTAACCTACCACTACGCAAATGCATGCAAGTAAGAAATAAATGCAATTGATGATAAAAAAATAATCTCTTTTTTTTTTGAAAATATATTTTAAAGCTATGCAGGTTCCTATTCTACACAGGGCGGATCCCAAAAGTTAGAAATTTTGGAACCTCCCTCTGATACCAAATTGATGCAGAACGGTGCGTAGGGTTTACGCACCTGTCGGCTATTTCTAGGAAACCCTACTTGTATGCAACGAAAGGTAATTTTAGCAAATACTTGAAGCGGTGGTTGCACGAATTTTATGAGTCTTAAACAACTTTTATCAAACACGAGAAATGCTATTTTGCTTAAAAGAAAAGATTTTCTTAAATTGAGGGTTCAATTTAAATCCAGGGAAGGAAACTCGCAACTTCGTTCCGTTCCCTTTGTTGCAGCCAAAACGGAAATCGTGAACTCCAAATACGTTCCCGTTTGGAGTTCTCGACGTAGCGTTTGCTGACAAAATTTGACGAAAACCCAGCAATGAGTCTACTAAATCCTAAGAGAAAATGAAGACACACGCAAAGAAAGGGATAGAAGCAAGTTACCCACGGAAAGAGTCGTCTTTCCGTATCCGAAGTCGATGGCGATCACGCGAGGAGTTCCTCGTCACCTTCGATTTCCACTCCGAGGTCGACCGCTTTCGCACACGGGCACCAAGGAAATTAACACTCCCTCACACGAGGTGGTTCCACGGAATCACTCAACGAAATATGGAGCCACAAACGAAACAAGCCACAATTCACTCGCATTTCACACTCAAAGTGGTTCCACGAAATCTCAACACTCCGGTGGTCCCACGAAATCTCAAACACTAAGATCTACTCTAATCTCTTTGCTATTTCGGATTCTACAAAGGACAATTCCACAATTGCAAAACTCCTCTCAAGAAAACCATCAACAAATAATAGGTTAAATGAATACTTTCCACAGCATTACAACAGCAGCAGGTTCATCCTCCGGGAGTTTTCACGGAAACAGCAGCAGCAGGTTCTCCTATTACTTTCCACAGCATTATCTTTCAACAGTAACCCTTCTCACAGCAATTATCCGACTGGACGACAGGAATTACAGATTAGCACTATTCATCTTCTCCAACAGGCAACAGGAAGAAGATCATCTACCAACTAGCACTGAGAAATCTAAAGTAACTAACATTTACAGGCATCAAAATGCAAACATCATTCTCAGAATATTCATCAACAACCCGTACAGGGAATCGCACGCAACAATCGTTAATCGGAAAAACTCAAACAACAAAGTTCAACTCACATATTCTTCAACAAAACAAAACGATTAAAGAGAGCCCTTTTTATAGGGTTTCGAAACAAAATCGGGAGTCAACGAAGACCTGCACACGACGCTGGTGATGGCTGGACGAACGATCACGGCGAAATCACGGTTGCGTCTTTGTGGAGCTTGGAACGTGGCCAGGTGGACGGTCGCTGACGCTGGCGGTTGTCGAAGGGCGGTTGCTGACCGGGCGGTTGTCGGAGTGGAACCCCGTGCTAACTGCATCTCCCGCGGCGTCAATGGCGGAGACGAGCGTGCCTGGACCGCGGAATAGGGCAGAGAGCTGGCCGCCGTTTCTTCCAGATTTGCTGAACCCGGTCGGGTAGGGTATGGGATTATAACTATATATATATATATAATTGTTTATATATAAGATATATATATATACTTATAAAATTTTATATGTATACATATATATTAAGTTTATCCTATATATATATATACACACAAAACACAAATCACAAAGCGACATTTAGGGCCGATAATGGTCTGGACGGGTGCGGCGACGGGCACTTTTGCGACGCCCTGATCTGGGCTGGTCTCCACCAACGGGTTTGTGATCTTTTTGTCTTGTCTACTTAGATAAGATGAGGGCCAATAATGGAGCTGTCATTTGACATGAAAGGTTGGAGCATGTTGGCATGAAGAAGTTAAAGACGATGGTGTCCAAGAAGTTGGTGAAGGGCTTACCTAGTCTATATCTTCATTTGGAGGACATGTTTGCAAAAGTTGTCAATTTGGGAAGTCACACTGTCTTCCGTTTGATAAATCTATTTCTAGGAGTAATGGACCATTAGAGTGCGTCCATAGTGATGTGATGTGGCCATGCACTACTCTTACATATTTGGGATATCACTACATGCTTTTGTTCGTGGATGACTTTTCTAGATACACATGAGTGTATTTTGTGAAGGAGAAGTCCAAGGTGTTTGAAAAATTTCAAGAATTCAAGAAGGCTGTTGAAGGCGTACTGAATTGGAGAATCAAAAAGGTAAAATCGGATAATGGAGGAGAGTTTACCTCTAATGAGTTTTTAATTTTTTGCAGTAAGCACGACATCAAAAGGGAGCTCTCTTGTGCTTACAAAATGGAGTGACAGAGAAAAATTCGGCATCTAGTGGAGATGTGCAAATGTTGGGTGCATGAAAATGGCATTCCCAAAGCATTATGGGCGGAGGGCATGGCCTGTGCGACATATGTAATCAATCGGCTTCCGCTATCTCCAAATAATATTAAGTCTCCTCATGAGATGATATTCAGAGAGGTGCCAAGTGTGAAACACCCGAAGGTGTTTGGATCTCCTTGTTTTGTACATGTTCCAGATTCGAAGAGAATGAAGTTTGACGCAAAGGCAAGGAAGTGCATCTTCATTGGCTACGATGAGAGGAAGAAAGAATGGAAATGCATGGATCCTCAAACACATCGTTTCATTGTGTCAAGTGGTGTTTGATTAGTTGACATCATATAATGGTGCTCCAACAGTGACCTTGGAGGAAGGAAGCGATAGGAAGGTTCATGGAAGTGAAGTGAGTGATCAGATAGCTATGATGCCAATTTCTCCTATTGCTCCATGTTCTCCAAGTTCATCATCCTTAACAAGGGAGCAAGAAGAAAGGGGAGCAACACCCCTACTCATGTGGATGGAGTGGAATAACCTGTTGTTGATGGCGGGGTCGTGGATAGTGGTCCTTCACTTAAAAGATCCAAGAGGACAATCATGCCGTCATCTCGGTATCGAGACGGAAATTTGGTAAGCTTGATTTCTTGTTTCTTTGCATGACCTATCTATGAAAGGGAGCATTCTTGTTTTGAAGACGCCGTGGGCAAGGAAGAGTGACAACATGCTATGGATGGAGAGATGGGTGTTCTCATAAAAAATGAGACTTGGAATCTTGTGCCCAAGGTTGAGGGAGTCACTCCAGTTACTTGCAAGTGAGTCTATAATGTGAAGAAGAAGGCAGATGAAAGTGTAGAGCGATACAAAGCTCGCCTTGTTGCTCGTGGGTTCTCACAGAAATATGGGGAAGATTTTGAAGAGACATTTAGCCCCGTGGTTAAGATGACATCGGTTCACATGGTGATTGCTTTAGCTGCGTATCAAGGGTGGAAGGTTTGACAACTTGATGTGAAGAATGCTTTCTTATATGGAGAGATTGATAAAGACATCTTCATGAAACAACTACCGGTTATGACTCTAGTCTTTATCCAGATCATGTGTGCAATTTGAAGAGAGCTCTTTATGGCTTGAATCAGACCCACGAGCATGGTATGATAAGATTGCCGAATATATTCAATTTTGTGGTTATTATGCATATCAGTCGGATACAAACTTATTTGTGAAGAAGCAAGGAGGTCTCCATATGTTGGTACTATTGTATATAGATGACATGATAGTGACCAAGAATGACGATGAAGAGGTGGCAAAGCTTCAGGAAGAGCTGTTCATTCGGTTTGAGATGAAGGATTTGAGCGAGCTTCACCATTTTCTTGAATTAGAAGCGGAGAAGATGGAAAAAAGGGTTGTTTATATCTCAGAAGGGTTATGCCGAGAAGATCGTGGAGCGATTCGGCACGAAGGAGAACAAGTTTAGCTCTACTCCACTTGATACAAACATAAAACTTCGTCGTGATGCAGGTAGGGTTCTTTTGGATCCTACACCGTATCGTGCACTTGTGGGGAGTCTTATTTACTTGACTATCACGAGACCGAATATCTCATTTACGGCTGGCCTCGTTAGTCGATATATGCAAGAGCCAAAAAAACCACATTTGGATGCGGCGAAGCGGATATTGAAGTATGTTGGGTCAACCCTCGACTATGGGTTGTTGTATGAAAGGGACACAAATTTTGTTTTGTATGGTTTTACAGATGCTGATCTTGGCGGCTTAGTTGTCAAGGCGCGCGCCCTGACACGTCTGAGGCGTCGGGTGCAGTCCGCCGCGCCTCAGCATGGCTGAGGCGGGTGATGTGCCCCAGGCGCGCGCCTTATAGGCTCCTAGGCGCGCTAGAACCTTTCAAGCTCATTTTCTAAATTTTTTTTGATATGGGCAAAAATATGATCTTAGACGCACCCAAGACACCCCTAGGCGCACGTGGACGCCCAGTTTGCTGAAATTGAGCGAATTGGGCTCACAATTCGCTGAATTTCAGCGAATTGGACGCCAAATTCGCTGAAATTGAGCGAATTCGCTGATTTTCAGCAAATTGAGCGCCCAATTCGCTCAATTTCAGCGAACTGGGCGCCCAATTTGCTCAATTTCAGCGAATTGGGCTCCAATTTTGCTCAATTTTCTTTTCCCCAATTTTTGCGCCTCACGTGCCTCAGGCGCGTGCTTGCGCCTAGGCTCCAGGGGCTCTTTGCGCCTCGGTGCGCCTTGCGCCTTTGATAACTTAGCTTGGTGGTGACTTGGATGATCGTCGGTCTACTTCGGGCTACGCATTCATGTGTGGATTAGCAGAGGTTTCATGTTGGAGCAAAAAGCAAGATTCGGTGTCTCTCTCTACCACCGAGACTGAGCACAAGACATCGTCTTTGGCGGCTCAAGAGTGCGTGCGGCTGGGTCGGTTGGTAGAGGATATTAATGTTCAAATTAATTGTGCTACAACTATCCTTGGTGACAACGAAAGCGCTCTCAAGCTTGTTACTATTCCGGTGTGTCACGCAAGGATGAAGCATATTGAGATCGAGCATCACTTTATCCGGGAGAGAATATTTGATGGATCTCTTACCGTGGAGTTTGTGCGAAGTCAAGACAATGTTGCCGACATCTTCACGAAGTCTCTCTCTAAGGGTCCATTTGAGCGCCTTCGCGGGTTGCTTGGACTGGGATCTCGAACGTACTTTAAGGGGGAGTGTTAATTTTAAAGTGCAATCACTTTTATCTCTCTCTCTATATATTTTTACATATATATATATTATTTATATGTTCATAGTTGTGCTGCCAGAGGACTCCACGCATGCCAGAAATCAGAGTGAGGTTTGGAAGTCGATGCATGCTTCTATTTGTAATCAGAGCATGCTCCTTCTTAATTTCTTCACATGCATCTATTGGGTATCAGCGCATCTCTGCCTAAAAGTGAAGTCAACGCATCACTCCTTTCACTCGACACATGTTTCAAAGTTTCTCCTCCTTACATCTCGACGCCTCCTCTGCTTATATATATATATATATATCTATCTATCTATCTATCTATATATATATATATATATATATATATATATATTATTTCTAATGTTTAAAGCCCTTGCCTGGAAGTTTTCCCATGAAAAAGGATCAGCCCTCCACCATTGTTGCTGTGAAGGTTTCTAGAGAGTGAAAATATTCTCTTTTCATTTCGCCGCCGTGTGACCACCTGTTTCAGAGATCGTTGACTCTACGGTGTTGCTCTCATCAAGGTGTCCATTGCTGGGTGATTTTCGAAGTGGCGTTTCGCTCTCACGAGTCTGTGGAGGAAGCCAGAGTTTCATATGTTCAAGATGTTCCTGTTTATTTTCTGGACAGGTTTTGGATGAGACAATTTCTATTTTCTTGTATGTTTGGTTGTATGTCTATGCATATGCTTTGATGTGGTTGTGGTGAACAATTTTAACTATAATTTGAATCCGCATATTTCCGTTCTGATTATTTTTCGGCGTTGTTCTCCGTGGTTATTTGAAGCATCCCTGGGGTGTGAAATCTTAACACGCTATTTCTGGATTGGGTGGTCGGCAGAGGAAAAAGAGATTCGCAAGGAACCGATTACTAGCCCTAGGGGATCAAGCGAACGAGGCACATAAAAGAGGCTGCTGCTGGCAGTGACATACCCCGGACTTACCCGCCGCGGCGAATACCACTTGCAGCAGTCAATGTTATTGCTTCTTGGGAATGATTACATAGTACAAACAAATACAAAAGTGAGCAAGGAAAGAAAAGGCAACCGACAGACACTTGAAACTAGTAACCGCACCACCAACTGGGCAAGTTCTGGCCCTAGTTTGTTGTCCTCATCAAGTACCCCTGGCCCTCTATTTATACCCAAGGATAGGCTACTCGAACGGTTGGGACATTTAATGCTATATTAAATGCGGCTGACACTTTGCAGAACCCCCCGAATTTGATCGTGGGCCTAGGTCGGCTAACATTCTTCACCCGCCTGAACTTGTTCATCGGTTCAGGTGGAAGAAAGTTCTTCAGCTGCAGGGCCCGTTGCCAGAGGTCATTGGGCCAGTCGGGTATACGACATCCACAAGGTTCTCGTACGGAAGCAACGTTGAAAAACGCTCTTGGGGTATGAAACACCTGTTGCTTGGAGCTTATCCTCGAAAGGAAAACAATAACAGTAGCAACGACTCAGTCGATATGCGGTTGACTATCATATCCGGACGTGCCACATATGCCACTCGGGAGTGTCTCCACAAGAACAATCATAGTGGTCTTAGGGTGGGGAAGTAACTTATACCGACATGAGGGTTGGATGCGCGATGACCTCCGCACAAGACGTCTGAATACGATCAAGGAGTTTCAAGCAAGCCCCGAGACTCAGTAGGCTGGAGATGGAATAATGTTCTTCACCTGGCCGAATTTGATCGTGGCAGAGGTGGGATAACATACTTCATCAGTCCGAATTTGATCATGACGGAGGTGAAGTAATGATCCTCATCTACCCGGATCTTTGATCACAAGACAAGAAGAGATAACGTTTTTCACATGGCCGAATTTTATTGTGGCAGAGGTGAAATAATGTTCTTCACCTGGCCGAATTTTCTCGTGGCGCAGGTGGAAAAAGGTTGTTCTTTACCCGCCCGGATTTGATCGTGGGCTAAGGCAAAAAAATGATCCTCACCTGCCCGATTTGATCGTGGGCTCAAGTGAGATAACGTTCCCCGTTTTGTGCTTTAAGATAATTCACAAAATCTTTTTGCGCAATAAATGGTGTTAGGATTTTTCAAAAGCATGCTTATTGTTCAATAAGCAAAAACTGTAAACTGAACATGAAAAGAGAAGCAAACAAAGATAAAGTTACCAGTGAGCTTGTGACCTGTCGGCGAGCCATTTTGCGAGTGCCTAAGTTTGCTAGCGAGAGCCTAGCCTTCTCTATTCAAGAATGTCATCTTGGTATCAATTGGCGTCGACTGAAATAGGTTGGTGTTGTGAATCACTTGGTAACATGAACTTAGACGCTTCCTCTTTCGGAAAGGTGTCAAATAGGATAAAACTTGATCATTGCGGATCCAAACTTTTTTACTGAGGGTAATATTCTTCGACTATCTTTTTTCCATTACTGGCAGAAGGATCAGACTCTCGGGCTATAGCTCTATGTGTTTTTTCTGCCTTTCATGTTACCTCTATCACTTCCTGAAGAGCGCGACAACTCCTTGTATCGTGACCAGGTTTTCGGTGATATTCACAGAAGAGCTTTTTATTGCCACTTCCAACCTCTAGACCCAAATAAGGGGATCTGTTAAGTCCCGACTTATGTTGGTTCAACCAGGGAACCTCTCTAATGGGAGGGCCAAGATTGGTATACTCTTCTGAACCGTCACCCTAAGTTATCAAAGGCGCAAGGCGCACCAAGGCGCAAAGGGCCCCTGGAGCCTAGGCGCAAGGCGCAGGCGCGCGCCTGAGGCACGTGAGGCGCAAAAATTTGGGAAAAAAGAAATGGAGCGAATTGGGAGCCCAATTTGCTGGAATTGAGCGAATTGGGCGACCAAATCGCTCAATTCTAGCGAATTGGGCGACCAAATCGCTGGAATTGGGTTAGTTCTCTTCTATCAAGTTAGTATAAGAGCTCATATTTTCCAATATTTTATCTAAACACGTGAGAAGTGATATAAGTACATGAGTCATAATTGATGCATACAAAGTGCAACTAGAAATCAAATAAAAAACTACAACATATAATATAAGGTTGACGGAGATAAATAAATTTAGGGTAAAATTTTTTGTACCTTTTTAACATCCCAGATCAACCTCTCTTGAATTAACAATATAGCATGACTTCCACTCAGCTAATGAATGACCAAGTACCTCCATAAAACACAAAGTATTAGAATAAAACATTTAAGCATAATAAAATGAGATCATTTTTTGAAGACAACATAATAAAATAACAACATAAACAAAACAATCAAGTCAGCAATCATAATATACCAAATCAACATTGCAATTTTTCGCATCAAAAACAAACCTAAGCTAACAAGTCAACAATCAATTACTTTAAACTAATGTGCAAGAAAATAACATAACATCACGGCGATCACGCCATACTCATCGTCTGAATCAATAAAAGTTTCATTTTCTTCACTAAAATTTTCTTCTTCTTCATTGAACTCGGACTCTTCTTCATCCTCGGCATCATCTATATGCATTGTTGGAGTATGTGCCTTCTTCTTAGATGTGCTCCCCTTGTCAGCTACCATCTTCCCTTTAGATAAGCACAGTTCACTGTTACAATTCACTGTTACAGTGAATTGTACTTCCACTATGACTATATGCTAGAAGGCTAGAAGGCTAGAAAAGAAGAGAGCAGCCAAAATAATCACTTGAACGAGGCTTTCACTATGCGTCTATGCTATAACAGAAGAGAGTAGCCGGAAAACATGGCATCCAGAAAAAACAACCGGAAAAATCTCAAACGACAGTCAAAATGCAAGAAGAAGAAGGAATGAAGTGAGAAGAGGTTACCAAAAATGGCGGCGGCCGGCGAGCCCAAGAAGAGCGGCGAACGGAAGAGGAGCGGCGACGGGAGCAGAGCGGCGAATGGAGCGGAAATTTCAACCCTAAACCAGCGACTGATGCGTGAATCGGAAAAATGAGGGCATCGGGTATATAAGGTGTTAATTAAACCGGGCCCAGCCCGATTCTAGGCTAGGCGCGCCTATTTAGCGCCTGAAAGGCTCCCAAGGCGCGCGCCGAGGCGCGCCTGGGGCGCGCCTGGGCCAATTCGCTCGCCTCGCCCAGTCTCGGGCGCTACTCCGTGCGCCCGGCGCCTCAGGCGCGCCTAGGCGCGCGCCTTGATAACTAAGCCGTCACCGTGCACAAGAGATTCGAGAATGTAAGGCGGGACGAGATAAGATTCCATATGCACAAATGGCATACGATGCGAAGGAGATAATGCATGTATGTCCCAAAGAGGGGAATGAGATCTTAAGCACTTCACATGTGAGGTATTCCTTGAAAGAGATGGACGTTGACGATGCGAATTCTTTTCTAATCTGAGAAGTCTTTCTTGCAGTTCATCCACTAAGGCGTTAGCATTTTCCATGCCTCTGGTCATGGAGTCAACTTGCTTCGAGATGTCAACAACCGTAACTAACAGAAGATTGAAGTAACTCTTTTTGATTGGCACTTCTGGATTATCAGAAGAGTTTTCAAAAGACTTTGACAACATTTCCATCGAGATAAAAATTGCTGAAAGTGGATAATCACGATAACTTTCAGAAGGAGCGGATTTCAGGCAATCTGAGCTCGTGAAACGAACTCGAACGGGGTTACCCTACTCGTCAACGAATGGAGGGCTCCGAGATCTTTCCGATAGGCTTTTCTTGGTTGAAAACGGACAAGCGGAATGAAGGTTATGATTGTTTTTAGATTGAGGTTTTTTTAGGCTAAAATCCACAACCCCGCCGACTTGCAGTAGGTGCGGACCCTTCTTGAAGTGGACGGACACTTCCTGAAGTGAGCGGACACTTCCAGAAGTGGGCGGACACTCATCAGAGTACTAGCGCAAATAGGAATGCTTTTGGGCCCCTACCACTGTCCTCCGACTGTAGGGCAATTTCAACAACCGCTTGACTCCATGCTCGCCGCACCAAATTCTGCTGGAGCCAAAATTGTCACCAACTCTCAGCGCGGAATCCTTGGATTGGGTGGTCGACAGAGGAAAAAGAGATTCGCAAGCGATCGATTACTAGCCTTGGGTGGTCAAGCCACAGAAAAGGGTTCGCCGCCGGCAGCGGCGGACACCAGACTTACCCGCCGCGGCGAATAGCACTTGCGGCGGACAATGTTATTGCTTCTTGGGAATGATTACTAACTACAGACGAATACAAAAGCGAGCAAGGAAAGAAAAGGCAACTGACAGACACTTGAAACTAGTAACCACACCAACAACAGGGTATTTTTGGCCCGAGTTCACTGTCTTCATCGAGTGTCCCTGACCCTCTATTTATACCCGAGGGTAGGCTACTCGAATGGTCGGGGCATTTAATGCTACATTAAATGCATCATTAAATGCGCGGCTGCCCTAAGTATATGAAGAGTCAGGCGGATGGGAGTTGAGAGAAGAGACCGCGTGTAACCGTTGGTTCTGATACCGGAGAGAGTCCGCGCGGGCTTTCTGATAGTGCCCGCCGTGACTCCTTTGGCGAACTGCCGAAGGGTTGGTGCAGATTCTTGGATAGTGCTCGTGGATGCCTCTCAGTGCCCGCCGTGCTTCTTTGACGAACTGTTGAGGGAGTCTCTGGGAGGGCGCGCGACTGCTTGAAAAGTACCCGCAAATACCCCCTCAGTATCCGCCTAGCTTCTTTGCGATCGACGCCGTCTGATGCTCTCTCCCGTTGCAGGATTTGGGTTAACAATGACCAATTTCACAGAATTTTAAATGATTTTCAATTTCTTACTTTATGTTGTCACTTGTCACCGTACAATGAAATTGAAATTGATCCCTCTGATTTCAAGTTCAATTGCTCAATCCCGTCAGGGTGATCGAATCCTAAGGGTAGTTTAAAAAAAAAAACTTTATGAAAATAGTTGATCTTTGACAATCTACTCAATTTCAAAATTTTATCTAATAATCAGTGAGGCATAGTAATCCACATCAGCACGAAAGTAAGATCCGCTAATCATCAAAATATTAAAATAGAATCCTTACATCAATTCATCATCCAAAGATAATAATGTCTCATAATCAACTGCCCATAGACTAACATAATGAAAGTTGAAAAATATTAGATAAACATTAGGTAACCC
The DNA here is from genome assembly GCA_039583875.1 of Platanthera guangdongensis. Taxonomy (NCBI): domain Eukaryota; kingdom Viridiplantae; phylum Streptophyta; class Magnoliopsida; order Asparagales; family Orchidaceae; genus Platanthera; species Platanthera guangdongensis. Next base: position 11,370,805 of record CM077164.1, read on the forward strand.
AACTTGAAGAGGGTATGTAATAAATAATCTTAAATTTCTCTCTCTTAGCCATTTTCTCCTCCACTTCAAGGTCACGATTTTTGTGAGCAAGGCTCTCCTTGTAAGGGGCCGGGGGTACGACACCCACATGCGCAGTTACAAAATACATAGGTAATGAGAACACAAAAATATCAATAATCGGCAAACACGCCGATATTCACAACCACACAGTTTTATATATATCATAATATAAACACAAATATATACAAGAGTAAGTGAAGAGATGACCGTTTGATGAGTCTGCCGTGGGTGCACCAGACACGCACGTTCCGCGGCAAAATTTGAGATCTGGACTGCAATCCGTTATGTACGAACCTTCGTCATCGCACGACAATCAACCCGCAGCCACCACCGGAGAAAAGTGCCAAGCTTGGATACGAACCTTACTGTTGATATGCAGCCCACCTCGTCTCAAGCTTCTCCCCTCCAAAAATCGCACTCTAAGATTGCTGACCAACAAGCCTAAACCAAGATTACCTTCTTGTCGGCTCTTTTACTCCTCCACGACGCCACCTCCTCCCTCGTCCACCTGTTCTAAAAGGCCGCCGGAAGCACAGCTCCAAGACCGGCGACAAGACTCCTTGAGGCCGGCGATTCCTCCGAGTGCTCGAGAGATGAGGGGCGGTGGAGAGGCGGGCAACACCCTTGAGGTTCTCCTTTTCGCATGCAGAAACAAGAGTGGCTTCTCCTCTCAATCAGGAAAGAGCCAGGGGCGGCGGTATTTTTCTTCATCGGATTCGGTTTGGATCCGGATCCGAACCAATAAAATTCCTAACACCCGTCTTTCTTCTTCTCTTTAGATTGAGCTTAGCTCCCCCCTCACATCTCCTAGATTGAGCTCGGTTCTCTTGTATCTCCGCCACCACCACCACCGCCACCACCACCGCCACCACAACCACCTCCGATGAGATAGTGAGGCGCTAGGGGAACACCTGCAACAACTTGGTATAAGAGTCATTCTCCTCGGCCCCGCTGTCCCCCAAATATCTCCCATATCACTGTCGTTCATTCCTCTCCACGACCTCTACAAAGATACTGCTCATAACCGATCACCGGTGCTGGCTGCTTGTTCATCTTTGTCGACAAAGAAAGAGGACAGATTGTCAACAATATTGGGCTAAGAGTAGCCGATCCTCCATCGTGCTTATCTCCACCACTGGCCGTATACCATACACCGCCCATCCTCCTCCTATGGGAGAAGAAAATGTGTCGGAGGTTGAAGCGTGCCCTCGATGAGCCACCCTCTTGCATGCACTCCTAGCAGCCGATGAATTACACTCTGTCTTTAATTCTTCTACAGTGCCAACTCCTCCGGCCACACAACGCTCGTGAATGATTCCAGATTGCCCGACGTGCGCTGCCCCCTCCTCCGTCTGCAACAACTCGAGCTCCCATTTACAACAACCCTGGCCATCTTGTCGACCTCCTTCGCTTGATCCAAAACTTCATCCATCTTCATCATCAAGCTTGACAACTACCCTCTGCTAGCAATCCCATCAGAGCACACCATCGATCCCCACATCCTCCTCCCATTGACAGCTTGCAATCACCCTTGCTCCTTCCCCTCAGCCACTTCCGGTCTAGATATCCGTGTTCACTATTCCACGGGCTTTCCGCCGATCCGCCCATCCCGGTGCATTGATACAGCCCATACGCAAGGGACGACCCCCCTAACAACATCGCTGTCATTCACAGCTCCCTCAAACACGCCAAAGGCTCCCCTCCCAATAACGTCTCCGCTCCAGCGACATGCTACAAGGAGATGTTCTAGCACAAAATTAAGGATCGCCTCGCAAGGTCCTATACCCCTTTATGAGCCCGAGGACACTCAAAATAAAGGAGGGGTGAGATGTTATGGGTCTGCATGATCCATTATCTATATGTTTAAATAAATTTCATCTCATATACTTTTATATTTTGGTTATGTTCAATTAAATGAATTACCACTCACAATAAATCAAGGTCACTCCTCCCGAGATGATCATAACTCTTTGATTTTCCCCATCACACTTATGAGTGCATGGATGTTTCCGTAACAATGACCATGCTGTTAGTATGATTACTGTTAGTAGTATAACATATGTGATGGACTATGCTGTTAGTATGATTACTGTTAGTAGTATAACATAATTTTGAATATTGGGTCCGTTCCTTTAAATATAATTGTGGCCCTCAAATTAGTATAGGATGTCCATTTCGATTTGAATTGAACCTTCAATTATGATTACAGAGTGTTACGAAGTTGCACGACGACGAGCCACCTTGAAAAGTTTACACGTGCCGGGCCCGTATAGCGGGTGAGCCCACAATTCCCGCAGCGAATAATTAATTAATTTGTTACCGTATTTACTTATGACATTAATTTATTGATTTGTTTGCATGTGTCAATTTAAGTATTTTCGTACTTCCTATTTTAGAATATTTTCTTTTTGTGTTCGCTCCTCGTCATTATAAGATGACGCGTAAGCCTTGTATTGTTTTTATCCTTGAATGAAATTGTGTTTTCCCTCTCCTCCTCTCTAATCCTAATTCTCTCTCTCTCTTCCTCCCCTCCCTCTCCCACTCTCCCTCAGACTGACCGGAGCAACCACCTCCTCGGGATTGTACCAAACTGGTCCGACCTGCCGCTTCCGCCAGCAAACAGTCGCCGGAGAACCTGCGCCATACCGCCGTCAGCTCCAGCCGCCCGTCGGCTCCAGCCGCCCGTCTGCTCCAGCCGCCCGTCCGCCTTCCGCCCCGACGCGCGCATTGCCCGTCCCGACCGCGTGCCGCACCGCCATCGAGGACGCATCCCGCACCGTCGGCCCTCCCTCTGCAGCTCCAGTCCTCCTCCCTCTGCCGCCGCCGAAGAACCAAGGCCGTCCTAACGCGCCGCCGCTGCCATGGCCCAAAAACATTCGTTCCACCGCCGAGGCTCCATCAGAGGACGCCAATGAGGCCCTCCTTCGCCGTGTCAGCGCACAGGAGTCCATCGTGGCCTCCTTGCAGACCTCCCTGATCGCTATACACGCCAAGCTCGATGCATTACAACCGTCCGCTGCCCCCTCCTCCAGTGGCTCCGCGCAACCAGCCGCGAGCACGTCCATCCTAGGGGTGGCACCTCCAACGCACATTGGGGACGCTTCCCCCTTGGTCTTTCCGGCCGTCCGACCCTTACATTGGATCTTCCAACCTTCGCCGAGGTTGATCTGATTGGGTGGATCGCCAATGCGGAACAATACTTCGATCTCCACCACACCCCTGAGCAGGACAAGGTCTCTACCGTCATCGTGGGACTCGATGGCTCCGCCCTCCACTGGGCCCGATGGCTTCTCCAGACCAATCCGTTCATCTCATGGACGGAAATCAAGCAGGAAATGATTCGCCGCTACGACAACCGTTATTCCGGCTCTGCCATCGGGTGCGACAATCCGGTACGATGGAGGACTACATCGATGATTTCGTGGCCCTCGTCACTTATGTTCCAGGCCTACCACCGGACCACTATCTTGGATTCTTCATGCAGGGCCTTCGCCCCAACATACGTTCCCGGCTCTGCACCCTCCTCCCCGGACAGTTTCCGAGGCCCTCTCCATGGCCCGCCTTGTGGACGCGGATTTGTCTCCTCGGCCGCCACCGATTCCCGGCGGGTTTCCGCCAAGCGGCCAGGCTTGAAAAACCACTACTCCAGAAACCCAAGGTTCTCGCCCCCCCGCCGGCCGCCCCCGACCAAGGCGCCCAGCCCCACCACAACGGATCTCCAACCGCGAGTTCGATGATCTCCGCCGCAAGGGGCTATGTTTCCGCTGCCGCCTGCCCTACTCCCCGATCCATGTCTGCGCGGTCAAAGAGTTCCATGCCATCATTGGCGACTTCGAGCCATAGATCACTTTAGCAGATTTTGAAGACCTCGAGATCACTGCAGAAGACACCACTGAGGCCACCGCTGACGCAGACCTTCACCACTTGGAGCTTCCTTGTTTTTCCGTGGGCGGCATTTCTGGCCCCCAAACCATGAAGTTGGCAGGCAAGTTGGGCGACCGCCACATAGTCATCATGGTGGACAGCAGAGCGAGCCATAATTTTCTTTCATCTCATCTGGTCCAGCAACTACGTCTTCCGACAGAACCTTCTCCAGATTTCACGGTTTGTCTGGGCGATGGTCGTCGCCGCTCGATCCAGGGCCGCTCGATGACAGCGGACCCTACTTGATGACGACAGACTTCTACGTCTTCGGCCTTGGTGGGATCGACGCCATTTTGGGAGTAGCGTGGCTCTGCACGCTCGGCGACGTGCGAGTCAACTGGAACTCTATGACGATGCGGTTCCTGCAGAACGATCGGGAGTGCTGCCTTGTGGGAGACTCCACACTTCTTCTCTCTCCGGTCTCCGCCCACGCCATTCAGCGGACTGCAGACGTCGATTTTTCGGCCCTGCTGTGGCCCATCTCGGACGCCGCTGCACCAGTCTCAGCACCGCCTCCGGACCTTCATGCCCTCCTATCAGAGTTTGCAGACATCTTTGCTCCACCAACCGAGCTTCTACCAACTCGGCCGCACGATCATGCCATACCTCTTCAGCCTGGCGTGACGAAAGTCACGACAGTCTCGGTCCGTCCATATCCTATGGGCACGTACAAAAGGACGAGATCGAAAGACTGGTCCGCGACATGTTGATAGGGGCCTCATCCGCCCTAGTGCCAGCCCCTTCTCCAGCCCGGTCCTGTTGGTCCGCAAAAAAGACGGCAGTTGGCGTTTCTGCGTAGACTATCAGGAGCTCAATAAAGCCACCATTCCAGACAAGTACCCGATTCTGGTGATTCAGGAGCTTTTGGATGAACTCCATGACGCTACCGTCTTCACCAAGCTGGATCTCCGTGCCGGCTACCACCAGATTCGCGTTCGGCCGACCGATGTAGCCAAGATGGCCTTCCAGACCCATGACGGTCACTATGAGTTTCTGGTTATGCCTTTCGACCTGACCAACGCACCATCACCTCTCAGGCCATGAAGAACGATATCTTTCGCCCGGTACTTTGTCAGCACGTTCTCGTTTTTTTGATGACATATTGGTCTACAGTTCTTCTTGGCAGGAGCACCTCCAGCACGTCCGACAGACATTGGCAACTCTACGACGCCACCACCTCAAGCTCCACCAAGAAAGTGCTCCTTTGGGGTTCCCGAGGTGTGCTACTTGGGACACACCATCTCGGCAACAAGATTCGCCATGGATAGCGACGAGATCAAGGCGGTCCTCCAGTGGCCGACACCATTGTCACTCCGCGATGATCGTGGATTCTTGGGACTGACAGGGTACTACCGCCGGTTCATTCTGGGGTACGACACGTTGGCCCGACCCCTCACCCAGCTTCTGAAAAAGCCGGCCGAAGGGCCCTTCGAGTGGTCGGCCGTGGCTTCCGCCGCTTTTATCGCGCTACAGTAGGCCTTAGTTCGAGCGTCGATGTTGGTTATGCCGGATTTCTCACAGCCCTTCCTCGTGGAATACGACGCGTCAGGCGTCGGTGCTGGAGCCGTTTTGATGCAGCAGGTCGCCCGGTGGCCTATTTTAGCCGCGCTTTTTCAGACACAATCCGCAGCCGTTCGGCTTATGAGAACGAGCTCATGGGCCTCGTCCTCGCTGTGCAACATTGACGACCTTACCTCCTCGGCCGGCGGTTCGTGGTTCGCACCGACCACCACAGCCTTTGCTACCTCCTACAACAGAAGATCACTACACCTGCTCAACAATTATGAGTGGCCAAGCTACTCGGCTATGACTTCAACATCGAGTTCCGGCCAAGGAAGACCAATTGCGCGGCTGATACCCTATCGCGCAACCCCATCCCCGCAGTCATTTCCCGACCGGTGAGGGAGGATGCAGATACCCTCCAACGGGAAGTATAAGCCGACCCGACGCTCAACAAGATACGGATAACACTTTTTGCAGACGCCACAAGCCACCCACCATACTACTTGGTTGACAACCGCTTACTCTACAAGGGCCGCCTCGTACTCGCCTCCTCCTCCCCGATCATTCCTTTGTTGTTGACCGAGTTCCATGCTTCACATACGGGGGGACACGCCAGAGCTTACCAGACGTACCGACGGCTGACCGCCTCACTCTATTGGCCTCATATGTTCCGACAGGTCACGGCCTTTGTAGCCTCCTGCTTCACCTGCCAGAAAGCCAAGTACGAGGCCATGGTTTCCGGTGCCCTGCTTCAGTCGTGGTGCCCTAGATCAAAGGTATGTCCTTCCCCCGTGGTACGTCACAACATCAATGAGCCCCCCCAATGCATGCTCGCCAGCGGTTTGAAGTGTCTGCCTTCATCGTCTCTCCGGGGTCACGCCCCTGTGACCTCTCGCTGCCCTGGATTGAAGGTTTGCCCTTCTCCCCCACAGTAGGTTACGACCATCAAGGCCTGCCCCCTCCTGGTTGCCCAGCTTCGAAGGTCTACCCTTCTCCACCACAATCAACGACATCCCCTAGCTCTGTGTTCTTGACCTCCCACTACCCGGCTCGAAGAGTTCATCTCTTCCGATTCCAGATCTCATTTGGGACGTCGTCGCCATGGATTTCATCATACGGCTACCCCGATCACAGGGGCGCAACAACATCCTAGTTGTAATGGGCCGACTCTTGAAGTATGCTCATTTCCTGCGCCACCCATACACTGCGGCCACAGTCGCCGACAGCTTCGTCCTGGGGGTCGAACGCCTCCATGGGTTTCCTCGGTCGATCATCAGCGACCGCGATCCGCTCTTCCTTAGTACGTTTTGGACCACGCTGTTCCGCTTACAGGGCACCCATCACCGCATGAGCACAACCTACCACCCGCAGGTAGACGGCCAATCAGAGGTCCTCAACCGGTGTTTGAAGACGTACTTTCGCTGCTTCGTGGGAGAGCAGCCTCGCAGTTGGGCCAAGTGGCTCGAGTGGGCCGAATACTCGTACAATACCGCCTACCATCAGGCGGCCGACACCACCCCATTTGTGGCCGTTTACAGCCGCCCGCCTCCGTCGATCGTCCTCCACCTTCCAGGGGAGTGCCAGGTGGAGAGCTTGGCCACCGCTCTCTGTGACAGAGATACCATCCTGGATCATTTGAAGCACCACTTACGGCGGGCCCAACAGAAGATGGTCTCCTTATCCAACAAGAAACGCCGAGACCTCTCTTTTGAGGTTGGCGAAAGGGTGTTCGTAAAACTCCACCCTACCGACAGCTTTTGGTGGTCCGCCGGCCTTGCTCGAAACTGGCTCCTCGTTTCTTCGGGCCTTTCGAGGTCCTCGCCTGCATAGGGGCGGTCACCTACCGTCTTCGCCTTCCAGCCGGGAGACACATTCATCCTATCTTCCATGTCTTACAGCTACGACGCGTTGTGGACGATCACACTCCCACATATCACGTTCCGACTGACATCGACCTCGCAGGGGAGGCACCCTACTACCCTACCTCAGTCCTCGATCAGAGATGTCGCATCCCAGGAGACCGCACATTGGAGGAAGTCCTTGTGGTCTGAACCGGCCGGCCAGACTCGGACGCAACGTGGTTGCCCGGGTATGATTTCCGCCGTCAGTTTACCGATTTCTGCCTTGAGGACATGACACATTTCCCAGATGGCGGCATTGTTACGGAGTTGCACGACGACAAGCCACCTTGGAAAGTTTACACGCGCCGGGCGCGTATAGTGGATGGGTCCACAATTCCCGCAGTGAATAATTAATTAATTTGTTACCGTATTTGCTTATGACGTTAATTTGTTGCTTTGTTTTCATGTGTCAATTTAAGCATTTCCGTACTTCCTATTTTAGAATATTTCCTCTTTGTGTTCGCTCCTCGTCACTATAAGAGGACGTGTAAGCCTTGTATTGTTTTTATCCTGGAATGAAATTGTGTTTCCCTCTCCTCCTCTCTAACCCTAATTCTCTCTCTCTCTCTTCTTCCCCTCCCTCTCTCGCTCTCCCTCAGACCGACCGGAGCCACCACCTCCCCAGGATCGTACCACAGAGCTTTAGTTCTATCTATACGAACGACCACTTATATAAATGATTAAATATGCAGAAGAAGTGGGCGGAGTTTAAACAATAAAGTTTCATGGTTTGGACGTGGAAAAGAAATATGAAAATTATGTTACAAGGAAGACCCTTATGCGTGCATATTAATAAATATTTATTCTATATGTTAAGAAGAAATGGTAAAAGCCCAATATGAAAAGCCCACTCTTGAAGCCCATGTACATTCTCTTTAGTCCCACATTATAGGATTGGAGTTCTCTCATCCTCTCTCTTCCTATATAAATGTATACATACATGTACCCAAGAATGAAAAAGTTTGAGAAATTAATAAAATTTGGGTTATTTTCTCTCTTCAGCTCTTCTTTACATGATATCAGAAGGAGGTTGATGCCATATCCAGGCCTCCACCAGAGTTTTGGCCTTAGCAACAAAGGAGGTCAAATCGTCCGTTGCCCCGTGTTTTAGTGTTTGAAGCACAGAGATAATGTCAAACAAATGCTGTAACCTGTCATTGTCAGAGTAGAGAGAGTGAAGCTCCTCCCGCATCGCCTTGACCGTCTCATAATGCACGACCATTTAGTATGCCCGGTGTCCTTGGAATTGAGGATTCAAGATTGGACCCGACTGTCATCACAGAGCCATTCGTCGGTGGGAACAGTGAGAGGGTCCCGAGTAAGATGATGAAGAGGAGCTTTGGTTTGTAGAACGCGACGAACACAAATGTACCTATTCCACAAAATTTTGTTCCCGATGAGAGAGATGGTGGTGATCCTAAGTTCATCACGAACTTCAGGAGGAGCAGTGGCACGAGTGGGAAACAGTCCGCAGCGTACAAAGAACACCAAGCGGCAAGGAAGAGAGGTCGGCCAGACAGTCACAGGAACAACAGAAAAGGGCCACTTGAGGAACAACAAAAACAAAAATTATGGAGACAAGAGAAGCCGCAGAGGCTGGGGTAGAAAATACACAGGCCGCCCAGTACCAATTCGCATAAGAGATGCGGTTAAAGAAGTTCAAACCGAAAGAGCAGCGAGCAGCGAAAAATCAGAAGACCATTGGCTTTGTACCATGTAAAGAAGAGCTGTAGAGAGAGAAAATAATCCAAATTTTATTGCTATGATGATGACTCGTGTTCCTCCCCATCTTCACAGTGTCAGGACTCAGATTCTTTCCTCTTCTACAACGCCCTCTCTGTCCGATGTTTGTTCTATGTTGCTCAAAGTTACTCCACCATCGGAGATCCCTGGAAATTTCTCTCCGGCTCTCCTCTTAGCAACCCCTTTTATCTACTCCTGCTCCTCCAGCTCGTGGTTCTTCATCTCGAGGAGGTCGCCTCACGTGTCGGGGACGAGGACGTGCTCAGCGTTCAATTTTTAAATATGCTTGCTGTGGTCGAGATGGTCATCTTGAAGCCCTCTGCTACCGTAAGCATGGTCTGCCTCCACATCTTACTGCTTCTACTACTGCTGCTCCTCATCCCACTGATAACTCCACGGATTCTGACTCATCTACCCGACACTCTCCGCACCCAGCTTCACAACAGCTCCAAGGAGTTATTAGTCGCCCGTCTGGCTCTATTGCGTCTTTCTCTACAGAAGATATATCATGTCTCTCTCCATAGCCCCCACTAGATTGTGGATTCGGGTGTTATCCACCATATTACCTCCGAGAAAACCACCTAAGTACATACAGTCTGCCTATCACAAGTTCATTACTGTAGCAAATGGTGACATCACCGATTTTCTGGCGCTGCTGATCTACGACTTACCCCAACTCTCTCTCCCCTCAGTTATTCATGTTTTGGGGTCACCTTTCAATCTGCTATCAGTTAGTCGCCTCACTCAGGAACGTGATTGTTGTATAACCTTCTCTCCTTCCTCCTTTATTGTGCAGGATCGCCAAACACGGAATACCATTGGTAAAAGGGCAGCTGTCGAATGAGATTTATCTCTTGGATGTTTCACCTACCGTTCTCTCTACAGTCTCCTCTGTTGATTGACATCATCGTCTTGACATGCTTCCCTCCCTATTTTCAAGAAGGCTCTTCCTAATGTCTCATTCAAGAGTTTACTTGTGAATCTTGTATCTATGACAAACATCATCGTACTTCTTTTTCTCCTAAGTGTACTCAGAGTGATATCATTTATCTTTAGTGCATTCTGATATCCGAGGGGCCCTATAAAAATCCCTTAGTATTTTTGGATATCGCTCTTCTGTTATCTTTACTGACAATTATTTGCATCTCACCTGATTTTATCTATTTCGTTATCGTACTGAATTTACATCTATTTTTCGTGCATTCTTTACTGAGATGCGTACGCAGTTCTCTACTACCTTAAAGATAATTCACACCGATAATGCTCTTGAATATACTAGCCACACCTTCTCTAATTTATGCACCGAGTTTGGAATTATACATCAAACCTCGTGTGCTTATACCCCCCCAACAAAACGTGTGCGTGGCGAGCGGAAAAATCATCACCTTCTTGATGTCGTCCGGTCATTCATGTTTCAAATACAACCCACCTAATATTGGAATTTCGTTGTTCTGCTGCCTGTCATCTCATCAATCGCTTTCCCTCCTCCGTGCTCAACTTCGCATCTCCGTTTGGTCTCCTTTTCCCTCCAAGTCTCTGTTCTCCCTCACGTCTCGTGTCTTTGGCTGCACATGTTATGTCCACACTCTTGATCCGCCTACTGACAAGCTTGCTTCTCACGCCAGCAAATGTATGTTTGTTGGCTACTCCAACACTCAAAGTGTTATGTATGCTATTCTCTTACTGATGTCAAGCTGATCGTTTCGGCTGATATAACTTTTCTTGAGGATCAACCGTTCTACTCCTCTCCTTCACATCGTTTCTACCTCCCCTGTCGCTCGTCCGACTGGCCTGTCACGAATCCGTCTCTCCACCTTCTTCTCCCACCACTCCCGGTGCCAGCACTACCTCAACCGCCTCTCTTCGTGTCATACTCGCCGTTTCTTCCAAGATTGATGCCCTACAATAGCTCAGCCCACCAACGCTATCCAGCGGCCCGTCGATCCAGCATCAACCTCCACGGCTCATCCCTTGGCGAATTGTGTATCATTAATCCCATCTCCT